>QNGE01003544.1:0-20871 GCA_008508345.1 Paragonimus westermani
CTGTCGTTCTCATGACTTCAATGGGTATTTTCGACCGAAATGCCATATAACTCAAAAATTGTTCGAGGCAGACAAAATTTGATGCCCATCACCATAATAACTCAACACTTGCAGTAATTGCGAAAATTCAACACACATTTTAATGACAGATCAAATGATGACGCAGGAAACATCAGCATGAAGGAATAATTGTCAAACACATTAGCTTGCTAGCAGATGGGACTTGACTAGAAAATTAAAGAGCTGCAACCCTTATTTACACAACCGCGAACAATATCGCAACCTTTTCAAAATTAAAAATATGTAAACCCCAAAAATGTTAATGTAGAGGTATCTTTATTGGCGAAGTGATTCAATGAAATGTGGTTTAGATGGAATATCAATATAGCCGTCACCTGGAAATCATTAACGTTATGGTACACTGCAAACGCACAAACCATAAACCACCCATATTATTTAGTTTGAATTTCGTTAACAAACGTCTTACGAATGATGTGGTAGTCTGACCGCTCGTCTGCAGGTCAGGTTCGGAGTCACGTAGAAAAATCTGTACGTCAGCAGATGTTCTGACGTCAAAATACACTGATTACTCCATTAGTGCATAATACTGCCACGGCCAGGACTGGAACTCTGGCCACTCACTGCTGACCACTTTTCCGTCATTGACCTCACGTTTGGCACGACCGAATTATCACATATGAGCACCCAGCCACTTTTGCTTGTGCGTAATGATCAGGCTGCCCGACCACCTCGACAAGCCTCGAGAGTGTTTGAAGTTCTAGTCCCGGCCGTGGCAGGGATATGCACCACTGACGAGCTCTAATGAGAGAGGAACTCGAGTTTAATGCTTCTTTTAGAAAGAAGCCGATTGGAAAGTCTATGGGAATGCGACAGCCGCGATGGATTTTGCACGATGTTCAGTCTATTAGAAATAAAAATCGCCTACTATCCACCATTACTCCATTGGTATCGAAATAGTGCGATACCGATCGTAATAATATTAGGAACGGACAGTGTTTCAGGCTACCTAATGGTACTTGCCCTATGATAGAAGGCTTTTTAAACAGTACTTTTAGCTTCTGCCCAAGAACAAAATATCATCTCAACTGTGTTTTTTCACAACGAATTTTCCAATTCCAAACTTATCCAACACACTCATAATAGTACGCCCGAGTAGCAAATGCTTACCGAAACAGACGGCGTTAAAATATTACCAAACAATCGACTTTTGGATACATGACTGCCATGCGTATTCCCTTAACTTACTCTGTCGCCTGGCACAAAGCTCACGTTAGCTTGAAAAGAGTGTAAGATAACTGAACAGTTTTATTCCGTTTAACTTAATGCGAAACAAAGTAAAATAAGCAGGTGTGAGTCCTATGGAACACGAGGACCATTCAGGATATGAAACTTGTGCCACTGAAGTCGTTGAATGAGAATCACAACAGGGGACGAAGTTTTTCTTATAAAAGTTATTAAAAGGTTTCCAACTGTCCACTTTCCTAAGCCTGTTAAATTCCAAGTGCTAAAAATTATAACTCCCGTTGTGAATATCAAATTCGCCTTATGTTATTCAGCTCCTGATCATCTGGAACAACTAATTATTGGGCTGGTCGTATCAGACTGGCAAATTTAACTTTGCGCCTCCTGGGAGGTAGTAACAAACTGTGTACACATGTATTCGGGAAAAGGGAGACTAATTCGTCTGCATGTAGTTTTAGTCTGAATACGGATAACTATGTCTACTGCATGTTTTTGGTCTTATTTACCAATAACCAAGTGGAAAACAGCCAGTTTAACCTTGTTGCGTCACACGGGCACCAAGCGCACCGAGACTAAATTTAAGAGTGGTAGCCTAGGCATATATCCACTAGACCATAGACTAGGGGCTGATACTCTTACAAGACAAAGACTGCTATTCCGTGGTCACGTAGATACACGCCTGGGCTACGAGTATGACAATAATACATACTAATAAGTAGTGTGGCAGATTTATGAGTTTACATGAGACCCAACTGTGAAAAGTCATGGCTTCGGCTGGATAAGAACCAGTGACAGACACAGCATGCCAGCCGAAGCCGTGACTTTTCACAGTTGGGTCTCATCTGAAAAAATAATACACATGTCGATAATTCAGATCCGTGGTGTGTGTGAGGCTGATGGGATCCAAAAGAGTCAAAAGAACTGTTTATTACTCCCTTGGCTATAAATAGAACATGGTCCTCGTATAACCTCTATTAAATTTTTCGGGGCTGTTGTGAATGCTCGCTAGTTTACCGACCAATCACGAATGGTTGGCTAAGTTCAACCGATAAGATGTGGAAAGGGTAAGGTAGTCAAACGTACTTTCTGTTAAAGGGCTGAACATTGTTACGAATAAACTACTGTGTGAGGATGAATGCCTTCGACAATGAGGATTACATAGTAATAATGGTTTGCCCAACTGAACTTACCAGTTGCGTGTTTCTTTAAAATATAGAAAATGCTTAAAACAAAAACTTCTCGGTGATATGCATGTTGAATTCAAATCCACTGTTATGCCGCCAGAGACACATACTAACATTTTGATTAAGCTTATTTGTTGAAACTGTCTATGACTTCAACACACACGTCTGCTCTGGAGACTGAATACGGGTATGATGAATTCAACGAATGCACACAATAAAATTTCAGCCAAATCAGATAAGGTTTTAACGAAGATTTTATAACGATTTAAGTATCACTGGTACTTGGTAAGGAATTCTGGTTTTCCATAAACTCAACGTCACTCACCGCTGACTACAACTGTCGCATAGACTTTGCCCGTGGATTTTGTCTCACAGATTTCGCAGTCGAGCCTTTTCGAAACGAAGCACTATATTCAAGTTTCCCACTTGTCAGAGCTCGTCTGTGGGGTCCACCATTGCCACGACTAGAACTAGGACTCCGACCATACTTTCACTGGGCAACCGTTTTGATCACTGCTCTATTGAAATCACATTAGGCACGACTGAATCGTCAGATGTAAACGGTCAATTATATTCGCCTGCATAGCAAGCATATGCACCAGTGACGAGCTTCGACAAGAGCGAAGGTCACGTTTAGTGTTGCGTTGCAAAAGAGGCTGAATGCAAATTCCGTGGGATTGCGACGATTGCGTTCAATTGTGGGTAATGCTCAAATGATAGAGAATCAAAATCTCCAACTAACCGCCATCAATCCAAATATTACCCAATGTAATCATTTCTGTTGTTTAAACTTGGAATCATTGATTTTAGTTGACAGGTCTGTTACGACGTTTCATGTCAAGGTGACCGGACGATCTAGTCATTATGCACAAGCGAGCATGGTCTAGCGTCTACGTGTGATGAATCTGTTGTCTATTGTGGGGTTTCGGTGTCACTGAATGTGGATCAGTGGGTTCCTTCAATCTAGTACATTGTGCTTAGTCTAAACAATCGCGAAATTAAGAAACTAGATTTTATAGAACGTGCGACGACTGCAAACGGGTGTTATCAGTTCCAGGACAGACAACAGATTATGTACACATTGGGACGGGCGACCAGCATTTATAAGCAATACTTCAGGGGACGTGAGTAATCATGTGTTTCGATTTCGTGATGATACGTCAAACAAGTTGATCGGGTCAACAGTGTGTGCCAACAATGCTTCCGTGGTGTGCCCTATAACGGATAAGACCGGGTTTCCGGTTCCATGCTCCGCTGTCATTATATGCTGCGTCATCATGTGCACTAGCCTCTTCAGCATGTGCTCAGTTGTCCATTGTCGTCAACATCGATACAAGCATCACCTCAACTGCGAATGAACCGTAGATCACAGGGGAAATACAACTGTTTCGCAAGGTACGAGTGTGAGCAGGCTGAGCAACACATCCAGTTAAAAGTAGTACGCGCAATTCAGCTGCGAGATACGAGCCAACTAATGCGGACTGCGACTCACCACTTGCATCAATTATGATACGGTCACCTTTCGAACGACAGGGTCAGAAACACTTGCTTGGTTGCAACCTTACACAGTGATCTCTATTGGCCTTCGTTTGACAGGGATATCAATAAACTTCTCTGAGTATCCGTTTGCGACTAGTACAGTCATGTTTGTATGTAACTAGCATATACGATGAAAACTAATATTGTTCGCTCTATGTGGCCTTGCGGTGCACCCAACGTTGTGTTGAACCGTCGAGACGTTTGGCGAGTGGAATGTCAAGAGAGGAAGAAATGTCGTCTGATTCCTCTTCACAAGAGTCAGTGGGATTCTGGTTAGCAAAAGATGAAAGGTTGCCAGTCGTAGAAAATGAGCATTAAGGAAAAGAATTAAAATGTCATCCAAATACTGCTGGTAAAAGTCTGCATCAGCAACAGCATCCCTCAACTACATTTCAGTTCTGCCTGAAAGCACATATGTCATCGTTAGGCTTATTAAACCACCCATCATCACACCATCAATTTTTAGTAAGATGATCCTTCAAAATCAAAACGGATATTCTATGTGCACAAAAGTTTGTTCCCTATGAAAGTCAAAGGACACAGACAGGGGTAAGTTCTAGCTGGAAAATAGATGCTAAAAAATTAACTGTAGATAAACGTTGACATCGATAGTGCACATCTGTCGAAACCTTCCTGATACGATTGTATCCACTGAATGGAATCGTTCACACAATGCGAAATGAACAGTTCCATGGAAACAGTTGTGAATCTGGAACAGCCAACTAGACAGCCTGAAGTATCGACACGAAAAGTCGGTCTTATTAACGTACTATACTTCCTTGTAGTCGGCACATCCCTTAACTGTGGTTTGTCGGCTTCGATTGGACCCACGTGACCATAGCGAATACGTGACAATAGAAATGGCTGCATTTTTGCGATCTGATTCTTAATACATACGCCGTCATCCTGTGTGCGTTCTTTATGGAACTTTCAGGAACCCGGCCTCGTGCGTTGCAAGGCACACCACGGAAGCATTGTTGGCACACACTGTTGACCTGATCAACTCGTTTGACGTGT
Organism: Paragonimus westermani; assembly: GCA_008508345.1. Lineage (NCBI taxonomy): Eukaryota > Metazoa > Platyhelminthes > Trematoda > Plagiorchiida > Troglotrematidae > Paragonimus > Paragonimus westermani. Next base: position 5,004 of record QNGE01003544.1, read on the forward strand.
CATCACAAAATCGAAACACATGATTGCTCACGTCCCCTGAAGTATTGCTTATAAATGCTGGTCGCCCGTCCCAATGTGTACATAATCTGTTGTCTGTCCTGGAACTGATAACAACCTTTCGCGTTGTGTACGGTCCGAACGTTGGCTTTTTCAGTTGCAGTCACCATCTTGTTACAGAAACCCCAGTGTTTCGGGTTTTTGACAAGCAATCTGGTTTATAAAACCCAAATTTGTGGGTACGTGTTGCTATTAAATAAGCATTTTCTGAAATCAAGCGAAAACTCTGAAATGATATTACGCAGAAAGTCAAATGACTGAAGCAAACACAGAATATATTTGCAAACCAGTGCAAGATCACGAAGGGTTGCAGAACCCATAACAGTCACTTTATTGGAAGAGGGACATCAGAAAATCACATAATACTGACAAAATACAACAATATAAAGAATCACTATGACCAGTCGAAACTTACTGGAAACTGCATACTCCGTTCACAAACCGCACCGAATTTTCAGTGAAACCTTCTTGCTCTAAACCATCCGCAGAGTTAGGGATTTTTTAAACCTATCTGCAGAATTTGCATGATTCAGTAAACATGCCTTGAATAAACGCAGATTACTCATCAAATTAAAGTAGGTTCGCGGGCTAGACCATCCACTGATGCTAATTCCCAAATAACCAGGAGACTACTGCTTCATTTTCAAGTTGATCATCACTCACATTTGATCGCAGCCTTCGCATTCAGATAGACTTTGCAGTCAGCCTCTTTCGAAAAGAAGCACTAGACTCAAGTTTCGCTCTCATTAGAGCTTGTCAGTAGTGTGTATCCTTGCCACGGCCCGGATTTGAATTCCGGCCATTCCAATCATGAGGCAACCGTGTTGACTGCTGCTTTGCAAGACTTCATTCTCTGTTGGAATATTTCCATTGATGACCCACTGGAATACTGCAGAAAACTCGTCTTTTATGTATGTAGGTCATTTATCTTGGTTTTCATTACATCGCATACTCACAGACTGACGATATGGCTATGTGAAGTTGATGAACTTATAACCGGGTAGGTATGATACTGGCGACTGTTAGACAGCATACATCTGGTAGCGCTGAAATTACTGCGTCTTAGAAACAGATGTCTGATATGAACGTTATCGGTTTCACTAGTCTATACAGAAATATGTCCTTATCTTAACTTGTCTACGCCTCACCGGTATATATGAATAAAACTTAACCTTAACTCATATTTACACATCGGTGACTTATGGCCTACTTTGTGGATTAACATCTTGGTTCAATTCCCATTTACCCTAATTAGTCACCAATGTGTAGCAAGTTTATCTGGTGTGAAGAAGCTTCATCAGGACGATACATAAACAATAACCATTAGTACCCGTTGCTCACACAGCTTTTAATGCGTCCAAACATGTTACCGGAGACGCATCCAAAATCCCAGGCCGTTTGCTGGGACATAGGCCACTCTTTTAGTGCTTGAACTAACGATATTTGCAGCCCGCTCATTCACACCGTTTCTTTCCATCATCACACAGCAAAACAATCCTACGGTAAGTTCCGGAAATTTAGCAAACTGTGTTGACAGCACCATCTTTAACTACCGGTAAATCTGTAAACGGACCTTGCGGTATCTTAGTTACATTCGTTGTTGCACCCTGAAACCAAAACAACAGATTACTTCCCCAGAGTTATATGCACTTTCGGATGCTACTCCTATAATTGGGAGCGTTCCTACACTGGTAACTAATGTGAGGAGATTTTTATGTCAAAACACGCAGTATATTTATTGAATGACGAGAACTTTCTTTCATCTAACTGTCAAGTTATCACTTTGTGACGTGAACAGAAATGAAATTTTTTCGTCACACCTATACACCGCAAAATTTTCAAACGTGTGAAGACAATCAAGTGGACAACAAATCAGGACAGGCATCTAATCGTATATAGTCAGGCAATTTTTTTATAAGCATAAGACCAATTACAAACATCGTATCTACTTCGGGTGTTCTTCCTGTTTTATTTGAGCTGTTTAAAACAACACTGGTTTAACCATTTGTAATAGGAATATGGGCATGCTTTTTACTGATTATGTTGAATGCTAACGTGCAGGAATTACCGCTGCAGATCAAAGAACTTGATACAAAAAGTGTCCTGATTGTGCCACCGCACACGGTAATAGTTACCGTTGTTCGGAGAACCAGCTCACGATTCTCGCTGCTGACGCTCGGCTCTTTCACTCCTTTGTCGATCGCCCAGGTCGCCTTCGACGTGGCCTCTAGCTTTAGCTTTTTATAGAAACCAACCCTGTATTAATGATTTCGGCTGAGTCAATAACATACCTCCTGAATCTAACAGGGCTAGGCAAAAAGCGAATATGTTCGTTGTTTAACATCGAGCCGACCGATCGTTGACAAATGCCGTTACAACGACACATTTATTTCATACGTAATAGTGTGGACGTGAGAATAAAAACGAAAGTTGATTAATTCGACTTAACAGTGGTTAGTTTCCTGGTTTCTACATTTGCCCTGTAATTCCGGCCTACATAATAACTGGACCGGCAAGAAAATGGCAGGTCCCCATTGGGTTCACTCCCTGCCAACTTTTTACTAGGACGAACTTGCCGCTACTGTGGGATACACTAGAATCAGCTTGTTCAGACCGAGTCTATCTCGTCAAATCGAGTGAATCGGTCGGCCGTGTAATTTTCAAAAGACTGGTGAGTTTTAAATTGATATTCTTTCGTTTCTGCCATACAAGAAACGGCCTTTCACCCTTTCGAGGAAATAGTGGAGGAAGCAGGTAAATGGTAATGCGTCACCGTGCAGGAGATTTATAAACGATCAACACACTTAATAACTCAGTTTTTGTGTGAGAAACGGAAACTACCTCTCATTAAAAATACTTTGCAGTTTTCTATATCCGCGTGGGATAAGAAGCTAAATGGACATGATGATCTAATTGACAGCATTAAAACTGTTACAGACGCGGACTTGACAGGCTAGGCGTACTGCAGCACACTGCAATTGGGATGTCAACTTTACTGACGTCCTGACATACTGGAATATCACACTACAAAAGTTCCCAACTTATGTGAGATAGAGTAGTTTGGAGAAAAGTTAAAAGCACCCTGAGCCTCTGACTGCTTAATTTTGTGCGAGAAATGCACATCAACGTGTTCAAGGTTATCTTTTTCCGAGAGCTGAGTAACTCAACAGCATACTTGTGGGAACACACGTGGGCAAGGAATGAGGTAAAAATTTAATGTATAGCTGGAATATGTGACGTGCAAAGCATAAAATGCAACAGCCTTGAAACCGGTTAGCGGTTTCTGATGGCCTGATTATCCGATACACTTTGCGTTGAGAAATAAAGAAATGATGTCGTTCAAGCCACTCTGGACTGACTATCTGAATGGTCCCATTACCCAGCGACCAGAATGGTGATTTTCATCATATATGCGTTCGTGTCTCACTGATATTTCTTCATTCAACCACGCATACCCATTTCTTTTCCTGATGTCAGAAGCCCAATGAAAATTCATATACTCTGGCACAAACTAAACAGCAACTGCACTTGATGGCAGCTTTCCAATTTAGATGGTCTCTTTATCCAGTTGCCCCCAAAGAGATGCAAGTTCATCTTGGTTGACAAGTACTAACTGTGAGATCGTCGAATGGAGTTAACATAACAATTACAGTCACTCTTCGAGAGAGTCAGGCAGGTCCAGCATTACTGTTGAACAAGTGTGATTAAGTTTCTTCGTATGATAATTTGGTCATGTTTGATGTGAACTCAAGGGCTCGAAAGTCAACATGGTTGCCCCGTGATAGAGTAGTCTAAGTACCTCTCGTCACCTTGAGCAAGGTCGTGTGTTACTCAAGAGCTCTGACAGAAAAAATACTCCAGTGTAGTGTTTCTACAGGAGAGAGATAAAAGAGCTGGCTTAAAGCGACAACTACCGGTAGGTGAGAGGGGTTTTCAGTTTAGACAACTCGAACCCCCGCCTATTGTTGGCAAGCTTTCAACGTTCTTAACGGATTTCCGTGCCCAATCATAGTGCAGTGTGCCTAGTATTATTTTCAACAATTTTCTGAAGCTTAGACAAAAGTGCCGCGCATTGCGTTGTCTACAAAACAGATTAAGAAAATCCGTTCAGACGATGCAAATGACACCAAATAAAAATTCTTGAGTGATAAATTCAGTGAAATCGCTAGTGCACAAAATGTGGAAACCAGTGGTGCACATATCCGAAAGCATTAGGAAATGAAATGACTATTATCACCGGTGATTAAACTGTGAATCTTCCCAATATAAAGCCATTTCAGGTGTTTACAAACCTCATTTGCCAACCATAACGTTTTTTCTTCCCACTTTAACCCGAAAAATAGAAAGAATGACACTAATACTGAATTTGATCTCACATGTAATGTTAAATAGGTATTACATCGGTGGATTTTGTGGTACATCTGCCTTTGTAAGCTTGTCAACTAGGCAGTAATTCGTTCTACAGACAGCCTGGCGTCCAAATTTACTAATCCCTACATAGCAAACTATAAGCCAAACTCTCTCTGACTTCCATTAGAACTTATTAACAAAAAGAACGTGCTGCTCCTGTTTGCTGTAAGTAGCACATTCACCGCTAGTTAACGAAGTCACATCTAAATCATAAAGAAAGATTGGTCTAAATATTTTTTAGAACCACAGCAAATGTCCGTGGACAGGTGGCTCGCATTCATTTACTGTGGGAGATATAACTCGCCTTAATCGCAGACAGCGATGATTTAATCGATCTGCTACTCTTGTGAATCAGAGCTTCAACGCATTGTACGAACGGCTGCTGGTTTGAGCCTCATTATGTGATGAGTCTAAGCGAGTCCGGAAGCCGTCGCGGGGTGCTAGCTTGAGGGCAGGTGTCATGAAATGTTTTAGAGATTGATTTGCGCTCCACTGGCTTTAGTCAGTGCAAACCGGCCTTCTGAGATCACATTTCATCTAAACTAACCGGCTGAGGACAAGTTACGAAAAACATGATTTTTCCAGCATGCGAAAAATAAGTATATTCAGCTTATCAGTGGTATCCTGTTATTACTATACTACTACAGTGTCTGGAATTACCACTCATCTAAGGACTAAAATACTTAGGTAAATCATGTCAACTCAGTGTTCTTGAAAACTACAATTAACGTCGGTCGATGCGGATCTGTATCTCTCTTAATCTTCAACTGAAGTCATTGAAAGCTTCGTGAAAAGCGTCAACAGAGACTGCCAACACAAAGTTGTGAAACTATTTGCCCGTCACCAACTTCAACAACTACGGTAAGCTGGCGATATCATCCTAATCTGTAACATTTAATGAAAATCGCAGAATGCTTACGATAGAGTTATAGGCCTAATATATTGCTATATCCTGCACTTTGTCTCAGCAGAATGTAGGGTTCTAGTCCACGGCCAAAATGGCATATGTATGCGCACAGCGTTGCAAGTGACATGTCAGATGTGGTACCTTTCTAGACAATTTCATTAGCTCCGACTGTACTCCTACTGATGAAACTACTGGCTAAATAGCCAAACCCTGGGTCGATCTGCAAAACTTCGTCATTTGTATAGTCGGCTCGACAACAGTGATTCATGGAAAAACGAAGCGTATAACGACTCACCGTGTGCAATCCTTCTGAAGAACCTTGAAACATAGTCTGTTTGTGCGGACGATGACCAAACGTTACCTGCTTTCGGTCACTGGCGCTTGTGTAGCATGGAGCATGTTCATATGTGGCAGCAGCAACAGAAAAAGTTGTCACACGGTTCGTCGGTGTGTTTTCTAAACAGGCAAGTTTTATACAAAAATATCAATGTCCTTCAAGTTATAGAAGCTTTGGTGGCCTGAACTGATTTTTTGTCTTGCAAATGTGGATTCACTTTTTGGGGCATCGTGTGCTTTTTGCAGTATCTGAGTTGGATTTATAGCAACAAACAGCTGTCGGTTTATGAGACAGAGCTGTGAATTTTCATCTCTAGGCTTTTCTTACGTAGAGTGTTGCTAGTTTACTGGCTGAATTCTGAAGAGCAATGAACATCAGTGGTTCGAAAAGTTCATGAAGTTGTGGAATAGATAGCACTAGCCCCTCGCTGTGTGAACTTCTGTCCTTTTTAATTGCATGTGTAACCGTGTTGTTCTCCTTTTATTATCTGTGCCTGTCATACAATAACAGGCTAACAAATATATACACATATATTTGCACTTGGAAAATGATGACAGCTGTATGTTACACTGTGGTTGAGTTTAACAAAATAAACAACACTTTTTGCAACAACATTTTTTTCCCTGAAGACAGAAACTAACCTACCACTAAGACATATTAACTTCTGGGTGGACGGCTTGGCGTTGCCGTTTTTATAAAATGAAGACCTCTAACTGTTGAAAGACAATCGTAGACCTCGGCAGTCATTCACAGTCCTTATTATTATGAAGGTTCACAGAAAAAACGGGTAACGACTATGGTCAATTCTGAAAGAAGCTAGTGTACGCTAATTTTACGCCCAGCATCTGAAAGGGTCCTACTGATATTATTCAAGTTATATAAACGTTGAGCGTTTGATTGAAATAAAAACTAAAGTACGCTTGCACCTACTTATACCGCACGAAAGATACCTAAATACGCCAAGTAACCATAACAGAATAATTAGAAATCTTTGAGACGGAGAATGAGTGGAATGGCAGTTAAATCAACGTGTAGATTATTCATGCGTAATGGAAACGATACTTCCAAAGCACGTCAGGATTGAGAAGTAAATGCTGAGATTAAGACCAATGAAGAAACTTCATTTAAGTTGGTTTGTAGACATGTTGATCGGATATGATTCGGTATGTCTTCTGGGAAGTGTTTCTGCGTATCTGCAGAAATTCGACTGCGGCTGGCGTTGAACCTTCGACACAAACGACACGTCTAAGTGCGACAGGCGCCTAATCAGCTAAGCGGCACAGCAATTTTTGTGGGTTGTTGCTCATGTGGCAGAGTGCTTGTTACGTATGAGCATGCTGTTTCCGTCGATGTTTCTGGTCCAACCAATATACCGATTAATGGCAACTGGATCTCTTCTAAACTACCAAATTTGAGAAGCTAATTACCAGTAAACGTGTTCCTGTTAAAGTAAACAAGTCGGCAATGTAAAATGAAAAATGACATGGAAAAATTCTTACCTTGGAGCATGTCAACCTTGTAGACGTAGACGTCTGACTATTACAGCGTCCAGACTAATGAGTCGTTAAACACACTCATAGAGTCGTGTATATGTCATGACCATAATGCAAGTTCAAGAAACGGAAAAGCATAATTCCTACGTGTCATACTAAACGTCTAGCTCTGCTTCGAAAAACATCGGACCACCTTTGTTTTTGTCATGTCAGGAGGAAAACATTAAGTGCGTCAGGCCAGGAAGAGTATCAAGGTTAAGCTAAGTGTTCGATGTGCAAAACGTGTTTCGTTTTAAAGAGGTACATCGGTTAGTAGCATTGCGATGAATTCAAAGCTAGCAGCGTTATGACAGAATATGAACGAGTTTAGAGTGTAGCATAATAAATTTCTTACAGGTGTTACACTGGCATTGGCTAATTTATCAGTCACTTGTTGGTTAGGCAAACCGTATTAAAAATTGTGGAGCAACTTAAAAGGAAGCACATTCCTTCAATACTGAAAAGATTCTAGCCTGGCCTAGGTGTGCTTGAAATTTTTGCCTTGTAAGCTAGTTAAACATTTATGAAAAAACCAATCCGTGTGAAAAGTCTGGTCTTATTTATGAAGAAGTAAAGTCGTAATGGAAATTCAGTGGTTTAGAACTCCGTGCTACTGGACTCCACCGGGCATTCGTTACTCAGCCCGTTGGGGTGTGTAAGTGCCCTCTACAAATACGGTTATCCTGAATTCCGAAAAAGATGAATATTACACTTGGGCCAACTTAGATGAAGCTCACACAACCGGTAGCCAGCTTCGTAAGAAATTTTTACTAACTCGCGGGCCAAAGGCTTGAACCCTAATTAGTCAGCTGCTACGTACTGAACCCAAACAAGGGCGAAACAAGTCGTCTGGTGTTGATATGCGAACGAGCGGTGAAAGTCGATGACAGTTCTTTAAAGAAGTCACTTCCGATTCAGGGAGCATAGCCTTCGGACTGTTTGTGTCCGTGAGCGTGTAAATCCCCGTGCTCGCATAGTAGTTAGCATAAAGGCATACAAACATCGAGAAATCTTCACAACATTCACCGTGGAGTAACTTGAATAAATTGTATTGTTTTTCAGTCGGTCGTGGCAGAATCTAAGAGACAGCAGACGATTTGATTGAATTTCTCTTCAAAATCTGTGCTGAACAGTCTAAATACTTATTCTGCTGTACTCAAACTTTAGGGTGTGCTACACTTTGACAGTTTTACCGAAACAACAAAATTTCAAGGGTATATTTTGGTGCAGAAATTCGAAAACTTCTGAAAGGCCTGGCAGATATTCTGTCCTTATTAGATGGCATGTGAGACCAGAACCAAACTTTACTCTCAACGAGTTACCGACCAAAGGTCGATACGCACCGAAACATTGAAATACCTTGAGAACTGACATGACGATAGATTATGTATATGCATCTCCAGAAGACAAACCATGACAACAACACGTCACTGATAGTTCAGGACTCAGACCGCGCGATTATAAAACATCTCAACATTATTTTTTTCAAATTTTATTCTCACCCATTGTTCTGGAGACAAAAAGTTTAAGTCCCGAGATCGGAGTCAACTGCTCATGCAAGTGTTACTGAAAGGTGTTTAGGATAAGTTGAGTCTGGTGAATTTGTAAGACATGCAAAAACCTCTCTTTCGTGAATGAAACTCTGAGTTGGACATTTCACTGACAATTTTTAGGTTTTTTCAAAGCCCCCCATTGGGTCGATGGATCGCAAATGTAAAGAGAATAAAAATTGCCTCCACCGAAGTCCGGACTTATTGCCATCAGTCTACACAACAAAGTGCTTTGTTGACAGGACCAGTCTACCCAGGTCGTATGGTTCGCTAGCCCTTGAGGTTCTTGCAATTATTATCTGGTTTTGGTCAGACAAAAATCAAATCACAAAATCAACAAATGTTTACTTGTTGGCATAAGGTGATAAAATACAAACTTCTGGGTGATCTCAATAATCCAAGCGCTCATGAAAAAATCCATCTAAAAGATACATGTCCAAGTTTGAAAGCGAAGTCTTCCAAATTTAACCTACTCCTAAAGAAAGAAACAAATACAAGTGTCATCGTCAGATCTGTACTCTTTTTCTACTTCGGTAAGAACTGTTTATGTTTCAGTCGTCTTAATCCTTCCATCTTGATTATTTTTTGTACAGGCACTTGTCTGAATATGGTCACAAATACTTGTCGGTCGTTTTTGGCATTCTCATTCCTGAAATATTTTGTAACGTCTCAGATGTCTTCCGTCAATATCATCAACATCTTTACTGTCAACAAGCAAAGGAGTCTCAGGCAATATGCACAAAGTGTGTTCAGTAGGTGTGTCACTATACTATCTTCACTCTGTGATCCTTCCAGGACTTAAATGAAGTTCCGGCGAATCTGCTTACCTCCCTGTTGGTTGGGTAAGCATTAAGTGTCCGTACAATCTAACCTGTACATAAGTGAATCATCCGAACCATTTGAAGACAATTCATTTATAACCAGCTCTATTAGACATTGTACAAAGACTTACGTATGTAAGTGCAGAAATTTCTCACTTGAGAGCAGTGCAGGGGAGCCTGGTTGCACGTGTACCATTCGTTTTCATGGTATAAGCTCCTCTTCATGCCCATTATAAAAATATAGTGTGCCAAATTTCCCTCCTCTGTATGGCAATCAGCTTGTTTCGTCTATAGTCTCTTCGCTTTTCATCATCATTAAGGATTTCACTATTCTTAAATTTTGATGAATCAAAACGAAGTCGAATAAAATAAGGAAAGCATGCACATTTTTGCTTCAACTTGGTGAAGTTTTCATGCGCTTTCCAACGACACTATCTTAATAACACTAAAACCCTCTGACCTGTACTTGAACGGTAAACAATCTCATCGGGATAAACATGAACTATCTAACGCCCGTCACAAATTTACTACCGCGTAGATGCCATCAACTTTGACGATTAGTTCCATAGTGATTAACATAAGCATGAATAAGTAGTAGAGCATATGTACTACTGACACAAAATAAACAAGATTATAGCACCTGCTTTTGAAAGGGGCTGGATCAGCAGTCTATTTGAACGCGAAACCAGTGAACGTTAAAGTGACATTCAGCCTGCGTCAACTGTAGGCCAGAAATACATTTTCTTCTCTCACCCTAGATATTTGAACCCTTGCCTGGCAAAAATCCTATGTACCAAACACAGATACGCATGCCGATCTTGTCTATCGCACTCGCTTCAATTCCTTGTATTGTGTGTCAAATCCTAATTGGTTTTTGAGAATAGCTTCATCGCTTTCTTTTCCTTTTGGAACTGTGTTTGAAAAGTTCGACTTAATCATGAGAAAACCAGCTAATGTTTGTCTGCAATAAACATTTTTAGTCAGTCCTTCTTTGTAGTGAAATCAAACTGCCACAAATAGGCAGTAATCTAAAGAATATCGCCTTGCAGGTTTAATGAGTTCAGTGATCTCGACCTGTCTCGGCAGTCCTAATCGCGGGGTTATCGATTGGAGTTAACAGGCAGTAACTGTGTCTCCTCTCGAGACGATCGGGCAACCTGATCATTGTTCACAAGCGGGAGTGGTCGAGCGTTCACATTTGATAATTCGGTCGTGCCTAATGTGAGGTCAATGGCGCAGTGGTTAACACGGTTGCCTCATGATTGGAATGGCCGGAGTTCAAATCCCGGCCGTGGCGAGGATATGCTCTACTGATGAGCTCTAATGAGAGCGAAGCTCGAGTCTAGTGCTTCTTTCCGAAAGAGGCTGGCTGGAAAGTCTATCTGAATGCGAACGCTGCGATCAAATGTGAGTGATGGTCAACTTGAAAATGACAAACTATTTTTTTTCTAAGAACCACGGATAAGTATCTGTTGTAGTATTCTGACAAGTGTACTGCTTCTTGGCTAGTTTATCTTCATAGTCAGGAAGGCAAGCAATATCTATAACCTCTCACCGTTTGCGATATAGTGGTTGAATTATGCGCTATCCGTAGGTCACACCCAGAAACCATATTTAACACGGATGTAACGACAAAGCGCAGAAACAATCGTTACTATGTCAGCTGCTGTTGTTAACAGTCGAGTCGTCACATGTCATCTACTGATGAATGAACATCTGTCCGTTCTGGCAACTGTTTCCCAACCAATACTAGATAGTAAACCTATGTTTCGACCGTTTTTCGAGGTAGTTACAAATGGAAAACTGGTAATTCTCATATACGATAGGAATCCATTTGCTGACCTACTAGAAATAATGTACATTTTATCAAGATATCTATAATTTCACTTTTATTGGTTTTGAAGTAATGCAATTAAGATCGTACAAGTTTTCCAGAGTGCCTATAGTAGGTCAGTCATAAGACAGCAAGTACGAGGTGAATTCACGCGCACTGTAATCGTGTGACTTACGCAACAACAAAAACGTTCAGTAGTTTAAACGGATAACCGAAAATATCGCCCCGGATCTTGAGTGGTATTTATCGCCAAACTCGGTATTAAAAAATGTAATAACTAATTGCTTTTAAACGCATAAAGCTGTCTTTTAACAGTCAAGTAATAGTGTTTCGGAATATATTCAAATTTGTGTACCGTAAGTCGAACATTACCTGATAAGACACTGTGATCAGCTGATTCGTTTTCGAGATAGGCGACGGGTTCAGGTCAAGTGACCGCTAATTGGAATGTATTTTCACTAACGACTGATGATGAACTCGCGCGTCTTAGTTTCGAAATCTGGGAGAAAAATCGAGCACGCAACATTTGGGGACCATCCTATGGTGACTACAGCAAACGTCAGCAAGTGCGAGTTAAGTTGATTGCTAATTTGAACACCGAAAACTACTTCGGCAGCAAACATTAGTTATGAATGAAAAACCCTGGAATCATGAGCAAGTTTCTGAAGTTAACTAGTGTTCTGTTTTCACCACTGCGTAGACGAACAGGGAGTTGAATCCGTTTCAAAATTCATGAATCCTTGTACAAAATCTAGTTTTAAGTTGATGATGGTGTTCCCTAATGGGATCGTCAGTTAAAATTAGCGGAACAATGGAATCTTCTTCAACATTTGTCAGAAAATTTAGAAATTACTCAGAAGCAAGCTTGGCTTGGTTTACTTACGATACTAAAACCGCGAGCAAGATCGTCACTCAAAAGTAGTCGATTCAAAACCCACGTCTTGTTCACTGGAAAGTTCTGTATAGTAACAACAGCATGACTTTGGTCAAATGCTTCTGTTAAGAAAGAGATGGATATATCTCTTATCCGGATGTGAACACTGATATCAACTGAGGATATTGATCAATTTATATCACACTGGTTGCGTGTTAACTTACAATTCAATAAAAATGATCCGTTTGCTTCATCTTCGTATTGTTAAGCTTGATCCCTCTGACAGAAACAAGCATTCACCTTTTTGATATAATAACTTTGCGGCCATGTAACTCACGTTTTTACCTTGTAAGTTGTGGACGGCATTTGATATCACAAGGAGTAACAGTAGATTTAACTAAAACTTTCGCAACATTTACTGTCCCTTAGGAAACCATTGCAAAAGATACCTTGTTGTCGTTTATTTGGGATACGAATACTCACTGCATCACGAACAATTAATTTTGACAACGGCAATTCTTGAATTCTTTCGCCTGTCAGCAAGTAAGCTCTTGACGGCCAAACCATTGGAAATTTGTTCGAAGTCACGGATCATTTGTCAACATTCAGGGAAAATTACTGTTGACATATGCCAAGTGCAATTAGGGGCTGATGTTTGCACAATTTGTCGGTCAAGTATTGTGTGCAAATTCATATGACATTCAAACACCAGACCCACAGCAGAATTTCTAGATTTTTCATTAGGGCATACAATTTCTTCTGAAATCAGCGTTTATAAATTAGTGTATGTGAAACGAAGCTCGGAAAGCTATCAAAATGGTGTTTTTTCTCAAATTCGGCCAAATGTACAGATGTCCTTTAGCATACGTTCTCTACCATCGACTTTCAGTATTTGTGGGAACCTTAGGTGGTGAACCATCTACATCTTGAGCAACTGAGTATAAACAAAGGACTGCAGTGTATCTTGTCGTCTCTTTACGTGTGTGACAACTATGAGTAGTGGTTCCTTTATTTACATATTAGGTTTATACTCATGAAGTCTTAGGATCTTAGCCTTGAAGCTCCCGTCGGATAATACAAAAATGTAAAGCAGGTGTGGAGTGTATGCTTTTAAGTATACATTGAAAATGGTCCAAATACAAACACCGGCCTTCAGATGTCTGGTTAACAAGTTATCTAAGGTCACATAAGTAGACGTAGGTTCGGTGCGTCGTTTGACCATCAGCGCCCCTCATAAATACTTGGCAAACTAACGCTTATCACTAGCCTATAATCAGCTTGACCGAACTGTGTTTGGATTAATCCTGTCAGGTACTTACTGGATAGCGCTTAGTGTGATTTAACTAAGGGTGTCAGCGTTGAAACAATATCAGAAGCCCATATTAACTGTATAAAAGCGCAGACGTTTAACGACGCTTATTGAATTCTTGATAATCTGCGTAAATTCATCAACACAACACTCTAACTAACCGACAATGTGAATCTTCGGACCACATGTGGTCATGTGGAAAGAGCTCACAACAATGGACATTTTTACGAGATTTAAAGTTTTGCAGATAAGAAAATTCTTATCTATAACATTTCATTTGATTAAACATGCAAATATTTTCAACGGTTACACATTCTAAGCGTAGCCACGTGCATAAAACTGTATGAATCTTGAGTTCATCAATAAATCAGCGTAATCCGCGTTACCTCAAGCTGGCTTGCGTGGACGATAGGACTGACGCAACGGACATCATTCTGTCAAGTATGTATAGGTAAAAGAGATTTCACAGATTCCAGATTGTCAGCTGTGAATTTTTGACTTTTAACTCCAAAATGCTTATGTCAACTTGAGACTTGTATTCTTTGTTTAATTAAAATTGTTCCTCATTTTCGAATATACGTAGGAATGCGCTGAGGCGAGTATCCAGCTGTCTACGTGACTAGTCGTCCAAATTTAACACACAAGGATAAGCGCTAGCAGGTCTAAATGCAGTCCCGGATAATAGACTTAGTTGTAATTTCCTAGTGCCTCAGATATTTTTTTACGTGGCTCACTTTTCTTGAAGAGAGGTGCATGTAAACTGTGTTTCCACCTGAGCGACACTCAACTAAGATAAACGAAGATTTGCGAAAATGACATCCAACTGATTAGAGATGCAACATTTGCAACCGGTTAATCATAGAGATATCGTAATTTTCGGCTTTTTATCATTTTACTGATAAGTAGTAGGGGATTTGGTTTATTTTCAAGTTGAACATCACTCACATTTGATCGCAGCCTTCGCGGTCAGATAGACTTTGTAGCCAGCCTTTCTCGAAAAGAAGCACAAGACTCGGGTTTTGCTCTCATTAGAGATTGTCAGTAGTGCATATCTTTGCCACGGCCGGGATTTGAACTCCGGCCACGGTTTTCATGAAGCAACCGTTTTGATTACTGTGCCGCCATTGGCCTCACTTTAGGCACGACCGAATTATCACATGTGAACTCTCGACCACTTTCGCTTGTGAGCAATGTTTAGATTGCCCGATCGTCTCGAGGAGCCTATGAGGTTTAATGAGACCAGTGATCTCGACCTGTCTCAGAAGTTCTAGTCGCGGTGTTATCGATTGGACCTAACAGGGCAGTTAGGTGTGTCTCGACTCGAGACGATCGGGCAATCTAAACATTGCTCACAAGCGAAAGTAGTCGAGCGTTCACATGTGATAATTCGGTCGTGCCTAAGGTGAGGTCAATGGCGGCGCAGTGGTCGAAACGGTTGGTTCAAGAAAACCGTCGCCAGAGTTCAAATCCCGGCCGTGACAAGGATATGCACTACTGACAAGCTCTAATGAGAGCGAAACTCGAGTCTACACAATTTTCCATATCTGTTTCCATTTTAAGCACAAGATTTTCCATTACGTGCTAAAGCAAATCACTTTGGTGCATTAGAATTTTCACCTTAGATTCTTGGACGTGACGGCAAGAACGCGATTGGCCCAACTAACCGCAAGGGACGATCAATCTTAATTAGAGTGCTTCGCATTGGCTACTTTGGTAGAGGAAGTGGTTTGGGTTATTCGAGGGGTGTCAACGGATTTGCTTAATGAGAACGGGGTTAGCGGCCAAAGTGGGGCACAGATCACCTGACCCTGTTCCTACTAATTCATCAAACCGCTGACCGTATTGGTTCCTTCGACAGGTAAAGGGTTGCGAGTGGTTAGGGGTGTCTGTGAATCTCACGTCCAATGGGCGTGAGCTTTTGGGTCGTGGTAGACTTCGAGCTTTGATGTGAGAGTGAACCAGTTTGTGAGAACATTCTCATTAGTACTCTCACATACATGGCTGGCGGACGCAAGTACACTTGCATCAGTCCCGAAACACGCAGACGTATTGTCGAAGCATTTGAAAGGGGTGATGACTGGCGCACGGTTGCCCTTCTGAACGAAGTCAAGTGTAATACCGCTTACAAGTGGCTACATGCGGATTGTATCAGTTATGAGGCTCAGCCTCGTAAAGGACACAGAAGCAAGATTCTGACAGAATCAGAGATCGACATGTTGCTGGAGTGGATTTCCGTG
>QNGE01003544.1:22128-62806 GCA_008508345.1 Paragonimus westermani
TATTGGACGTGAGATTCACAGACACCCCTAACCACTCGCAACCCTTTACCTGTCAAAGGAACCAATACGGTCAGCGGTTTGATGAATTAGTAGGAACAGGGTCAGGTGATCTGTGCCCCACTTTGGCCGCTAACCCCGTTCTCATTAAGCAAATCCGTTGACACCCCTCGAATAACCCAAACCACTTCCTCTACCAAAGTAGCCAATGCGAAGCACTCTAATTAAGATTGATCGTCCCTTGCGGTTAGTTGGGCCAATCGCGTTCTTGCCGTCACGTCCAAGAATCTAAGGTGAAAATTCTAATGCACCAAAGTGATTTGCTTTAGCACGTAATGGAAAATCTTGTGCTTAAAATGGAAACAGTTAAGGAAAATGGTATAGTGCTTCTCCGTATTACTTATTCAACACTTCGAGATGGATGGAAAATCCGACGATTAATGCAGTGTTCTTGATTATGTGGGTCGGTTATTAAGTAGTATCAATGACCAGTAACCCATATTTCAGTACTGTGACCATCCTGCCAGGTTCAACGCATCCTTCAGAGCAAGGGAAAGAGGAGATACAAATCTATAACGACGTGCACAGAGGTGAAAAAATACTGCTGAGCAAGAGAACAGATTCATCACGGTGACCAACAATTTGCCCGCATATCTAATGTTGTACAGGTCACGAAAACGATTTCGACGAAAGAAGATCTTATAGAATTTAGATGACAAATGAGTATTTCGTCTGGCTTCAAAAAATGCTTTTTGGTTGGAGTGGATTTTGCAACCCCAATTATATTTACGAAGAATTAAGGAGCTGCACGGTCATGTGAAAAACCAAAACATCCCGAACACTGGTTTCAGTAGATAAATATTTAGTACTGGCTTACTTGATGCTTGAGCTGAGCTTTCAGAAAAAGAAGGTCGAAGAGTTTGGGGTAAACTAAAGGTCTTTGTCAGTTTTTTAACCCAGCACACTTGAAAAATATTCGTATTTTGTGACACGGAAGCAGGACGGAAAGTTCATATTCACAAAGTACTGTAATTGCAACATTTTTCTTCCCTAAAATCGGGGGTTTTACTTAGTAGTAAAGACAGTTAGAATTAATCAGCACATATTACTGATCTAAACTCAAATTTATAGAATATGGTTTCATCAGAACTGCAGAAGCTCAGAAATTAATCTTGTAAGAATGGTAGAAATTTGCATGGTGAACTTATACCATGTTTCGCAAAAAGTACGTAAGATGGGTTTTGCTTACAAAAACGAAATATGTGGTGGTGGTATTCTAACCCTCAGTAGGAAGGTTCTGTTCGTAAAGTCCTTGTAATTATCTCACGGAAGTTTTCGCACTTTTTCAGTGTTGCTTGTTAAGACATTTACCAAAAACGGTCGGTTTCGAATTTCTGCGTTTCCACAAAACCTGAAAATTGAAGCCCAGATTCCTACCAAGACAACGAACGAAATTATCGATGTTTTGTGCATTCCATTTTGTGAGTTCCAATTAATCAAGGTTACTGTACAATATGCGATATTTATGATCAGTTTGTTCAGCACATTATTGCGAAAGCCTTTTTAAACGATCGGTGATTTGATTCGTGATGGATGGCTTTATGTTACTTGAACCCATATAGGCTCAAGGTGATTATGCATACATTATTTTCAAGAACTCGTGTTTCATCAGCATACAAGTTTATCACAACCCGTTATGAATCATCATCGACTTATAGATAAAATATAACTCGGACGTAATCAAGAGTAAATGTTTGGGAAGGCTCTTCTCAGCTGGGCTGTAGAAAAATGAATGAATAGAACACAACAAAATAAGGAATGAGATACTTACACTCCACTCTCTCTTAACCAAATGGTGGACAATAAGGGGTGGCTGTTGACTGTTGTCACCGAACTTAGATGGTCCCTGTGATTAGTCGTGGCAACGGATGGTGGTCAGCGATTTCAATCTTGGTTAACTAACTATGCCAACTTTTATCAATTTCCAAGGTTGGATAATTCGGAGCTGTAGACCAAAGGAATGTGAGATAATACACTGCGTTGTGCAAACAATCATACTTAGTATATTCCCAACCAACCCATTAATCCATCTCTTTTGCTGCTAGCCGTTTCAAACGTCACATGCCTAACATCCCAGCACTTCCAGACGTAAATAAAACATTTGGCCCTAACTGGATGTGGCTTAAGAAAAGACCTACAAAATAGTTCGTGGAAATTTTTAAAGCAACCTGAGGTGCCGTGCTTACATCTGTTTTAAAAACCCTTTGAAAATCAAACTTCGTTTTCGTATTGCCCATAAAAGTAGACTAAGGAACTTCTGGTTATTAGATTGAACACGTTCTTTTCAACGTAGAACCTTCCCCACAGTAGTAGCAAGCGTCCTACCGCGGCTTCATGGCACTGGGATATCTACCTCTTAATCCCAACACCTACCAAATATTTTAACAAAAAAAACATGATACCGGTCTGTTATGAGTAAATCAAGCGAAAACATGAAATCGATCGACTTCACCTATTTATTGTGTTATGATGTTTATTGACTAGCAATACTCCTATGTTTTTTCGTTTCCAGTTGCCTTCAATGCTCCGTATTTTTAGTTGCTTCCGCTTGCGTGATCCATTAAGCTATGGCCTACGTTCTGTGAGTTACTATTTGATCATCAACGTTAGCCCTAAACCATATCAACTGACCAAGTAGCTGTCTGCAGATACACACGTTTTATATAGTGACGTCGCGTATCTAGACGAACGCTTGAGACAGACAGGCAGTGAAACTTACGGATACAGAGACGAAAGAAAAGATTTAAATGTTTATGAAACCCTAAGGAGGTTTTAGTGCTCGTCGCACTAAGTCGCGTTTTCCCCAGGTACGCAATTATCAGACGCGAAAAGCAAAAGGCCGTTGAGGAGAGAGACCAAATCTTTATTCGACGAAATGTACAGGTGGTCTCTGATAGCGCTATAAAAGGAACCGACACGCGAAATAGCTAGAGAGGCTAGAGACCGGCCGTCGATGAGCGAGTAAACCGGAAGAAGGTGACACGTGTGTCCTTCCGGTTCGCGCCACGGTCACATGACATGTAGACAAACAATCGGACAACATGCATCATGCGAACTTTTTTAATAGCCTGGGTACAATATGCAACTATGAGTTTTGGAACTATTTTACACACCATATCGCAGGCAGGCCAGTGAAATCTCCAGGTCGCTACACAGCTCCCCCTAGAAGGGTACTGTGTCAACAACCCTTCGATCCTGATGAGGATTACTGGGGCCAGCCACCCTTGGCCTGATCTGGTTCAAGGCTTACCAGCCGATATCCAATCAGCCTGCAATTGGTACGAAAATCCCCAGACGCCGCAGGTGGAGGAGCACTAATGCCCACAGTTCCTAGCAAGCTCCCACTCGAGTATCCTCCCTTAAAGGTGCCGAAACAACCGTTAAAAAAAGAATGTTCGAGGCGAGGCATCCACGGAACGTTCAAGCACGACATCCAATACGAGATCGAGGATGATCGCGATCGAAGATGCCACACACGTCATGCTGGCGTCGGATGAGACATGCGACAGAAAATAGAACGAAACTGGCTGAGTATTAGTACAGAAATAAATGACGTACTCAACCAAATTATACAGCTAATAAGGACATTCGAGAGAGAGAGAAACCTGGGCAAACGCAATTGTTTTTGTTTTTAAAACGATATTTTTTTTCGAGAAAAATTTTTGCGATTTTTTGTGTTATGACCGAAAAAACGAGATTTCACAAACACTAATCCTTTACGAGACGTTTCGGCCAGTGCACCCTACGACTTGAACGCGTTACGGCGGGTGCTGGCGTCATCGGCAAAGTCGTGATGTCTGCTGAGGACGATGAGCTTGGGCGAGGCTTTCCCGAGACAGCTGCCGGCGTGGATAGGGGCTGCGGAGGAACATTGAAGGCTTCCTCTGTCCTTTCGAAGTAGGTCGTTTTCAGACGATCGATGCTAACCGTGTCCAGACACCTTGACGCTCGAGCACGTAAAAGCGATCCTTCCGTTGAAGTAGTCTGAAAGGACCTTCATAAGGTCGCTCGAGCGAGCGTCGTAAACCATCTACGCGAACAAACACATGTGTGCAGTCATGGAGGTCTTTAGGAACAAACACCTCGCGGCTTTGTTCTCGTGTGTCCGTGACACGGAGGCGGCGCATGTGCGAAGCGAGCTGTTTGGCGTAAAATGCATCGTATCGCAGGGCGTCGGTGGCGGATGAAAAGTAATCGCCAGGAAGACGGAGTGGTTTGCCGTACAGGAGGTCGGCGCTGGAAACGTGAAGGTCAGTCTTAAGGACGGCGCGGATGCCGAGTAAAACCGTTGACAGGGCTTATGTTCAACGGACTGCGTCGACCGCGACGAGGGCTGCTTTTATTTGTCGGTGGAAGCGTTCGACCATACCGTTTGCAGCCGGGTGGTATGCCGTGGTCCGCGTGCGATGATATCCGAGCGCGCTCAGTGTTTCCGCAAAGGAACCGTTCTCTAACTGAGGGCCACGGTCGGTCGTAACCGTTACCGGGCAACCATGAGATGCCACCCAACGCTCAACGAAGGCACGTGCTACAGTCTCTGAACGGACGTCGGTTATGGGGACGGCCTCCGGCCACCGCGTGAAACGATCTACCATCGTCAAAAGATGTCACCCCATTGGAAGGTGGCAAAGGACCTACAATGTCGATGGGGAGATGAGCAAGTCGAAATGTAATCGAAGGGAATCGGCCAATCGGGGCCGACACGTGGCGGTGAACCTTAGGCTGTTGACAAGCTAGGCAAGATCGTGCTCACGTGTGAAGATCCTTTTGCATACCAGGCCAGACGAACCTATCGGAAATGAGCTTGGCCGTGGCCTGAATGCCAGCATGGGCTTTGTTGTGTAGCGTGTCAAATACGCGTCGTCGGAAAAGAGTAGAAACTAATGGACGTGGATGTCCAGTAGAGGTATCGCAAAGGATAGTGTCTGCAGACGCTGGCAAAGGTTGATCAGTCAGCCGTAGAGCTGATTGTTGGCAGGAGGCGCGGAAATCATTTTCCGAACGTTGTGCGTTGGCCATAGCGTTTAAGTCGATTGAGTTGTTACCAACTAGTGCCGATACTTGGGATAAAGCGTCAGCCACAACGTTATCGCTGCCAGAAACGTGGCGTACATCAGACCTAAACTGGGAAACGAAGTCCAGATGGCGAACTTCGCGGGGCGAATGTCTCTCAGACCTACTGCGAAAGGCGAAAACCAACGGTTTGTAGTCGGTGAAAATCACAAACTGGTTTCCCTCGAGGGCATGTCGGAAGTGCCGAACGGCTGAGTAAATTGCTAACAACTCAAGACCGAACGTGCTATACCTAGTTTCAGCCGGAAGTAAACGTATGGAAAAGAAAGCGAGCGGCTTCCAGAGTCCATCGACGAACTGTTGAAGTAAGGCGTCGACTGTGGTGTCTGACGCGTCAACAGCTACACTTATTTCCGCGGCTGAGTTGAAGTGGTGCAACATAATGGCGGTGGCTAATGCGTCCTTAATTCTATCGAACGACTCGATGGCTGTTGGTGATAACTCTGCGACTCCGTTGACACGGCCGCGGAGTAAATCGGTTAAAGGCTGCATGAGCCGAGCGCAATGTGGAATAAACCGCCTATAGTAGTTGACCATCCCGTTAAATCGACGAATAGCGGCGAGGATGGTAGGACGGGGAAAATCGCGGATTACTCTTACCTTATCGGTTAACGGTCGAATATCGTGCTGGTCAACGTAATATCCTAGAAACTCTATTGTTGATTGACCAAAAACACACTTCTCCGCGTTAATCGTTATGCCAAAAGTTGCTAATCTGTCGAAGAGCTGTCGCAGATGAATCTGGTGTTCTTCTTCAGACGCGGTTGCAACTAATAGGTCATCGATGTAGGGGTGGACGAAATCCAGACCCCGTGTGACGTCGTTGATGAAACGTTGAAACGTTTGTGCAGAGTTTCGCAAACCAAACGGCATACGTAGAAACTCGAATAAACCGAATGGTGTGATGACGGCTGTTTTGGCAACATCCTCATCCGCAAACGGGATCTGGTGGTATGCGCGCACCAGATCAATTTTCAAGAAAACACGGGTACCATGAAGGCTAGCCGTGATGTCCTGTATGCGCGGAATCGGGTACCTGTCAGGTATTGTGGCGTTGTTGAGCGAACGATAATCTCCACACGGGCCCCAATCGCCTGACGCTTTAAGGACCATGTGGAGTGGAGAGGCCCGAGGGCTACTGGACGGGCGAATGATCCCAAGCTCAAGCATATGCTCAAACACAGCGCGGACTATCTTAAGCTTGTCTGGTGTCAACCTGCGAGCTTTGGCGAACACCGGCAGGCCTGTCGTGACTAGGTGGTGCCTCATGAAACCCCTGACTGTCGAAAAACAGTCGGATACTTATCGATTAGGAAACTAAAGGAGTTTAGTTTTGAAGAGCTTTGATATACGGGACTGGTTGATACCTTATCGGTCAAAATCCTTGTAACCGTAAGCTTTGTCGTTTGGTCGACTAGACGGTGTCGTCTGGAATCTACCAAAAGGTCAAAGTGCTGGAGAAATTCGATGCCGATAATCGCCATTTGGACGTCGGCGACCGTGAAGATCCAGCGAAAAGGCCCACGGAGACCTAAATTAAGTGTGCAAGAGCGCTGACCAAACACTTTTATAGTGCTTCGGTTGGCCGCGCGAAGATTCGAAATAGATGACCTGTTTAAGTCGTGGGTCCCAGGTGGGATCACGCTGACCTCGGCACCTGTGTCGATAAAGTGGCGAATCCCCGACTCGTGATCTTTTAGAAAGAACAGGCGACCAGGCGGGCCAGTTACGTCGTTAACCATGTGGATTTGGCTGCCCTGTTTGCTGACTGGACTAAAAGTTCAAGGCTGTCGGCATCGTCGGGCTTTCTTGCCAAATTGCTGGCGATACCAGCAGTGATCCGGATTAGCGTTCGGTGGCGCCTGACGAGTATCACGTAACCCTGCGTGGCTGCTGTGTCGTCGAATGGGGGTAGTCGAACGTGATTTCGAACGATGCGTCGTTAAGGCTTGAAGTTGTTTAGTTAGGGTGGCAACATGAGCAGTTAGAGTTGCAATTGCGCCCTGACTATTCGAAGCGAGCTGGGAAACCGCGGCGCTGTATGTTTCCCCAATCCGGTCGGCGACATCAGCCAAAGTTGACAAGGTTGCTGATGGGTTTGCGCTAAGAATGTTCTGCATATCCTTAGGCGAACGCTGTAGCAACGGGGTAATACGGAGATGTAAAGACTTATTTTCATGCATCCATACCATTGATTTTAGTAATGTACAACAGAACATTAAAAATTTGACATAGATTGGTCCAGGTAAATACGATATTAATAAGAAGGGGTTGACGGAGAGCAATCATGCCCATGCCTGCCAATCAAACGCAATGATGTAGCATTCTCACGAATATGCACAAGTGGTGAGCATTAGAGCAGCCAGAAAATTGTAGAGTAGACCGTTTCTCACGCACCGAACAATACACTTTCATAACCCAACCAGTTCATCAGTAACCTCAGGGTTGGGCAGCGTCTTATGGTTTAAGTATATTCTAACCGTAAAGACAAACCGTCCACCCTATAGCCTATGTTTCTAACATTTTTTCCTGTTCAATAACAAGAACGAAATGAATTTGGAATGGAGATAATATCGATCCTCGATTGGTTGTAAGGCCTTCAGAATGTTTGATAGCATCTTCCAGCAGTAAATTTCTTAAACCGTTTGACCAGTAACCTACCGTTGAGTAGTCACGACATAAGCCTTCTATTTTCAAGATGAAGGCAGAAACAAGATACTTCCGCTTTCTTATTTGGACAGGTCAATCAGTCAAACTTACTGAAGGTGGATTGATGACGACAAATCACACAAATCCATCTTGTAACGTTTGTACTGTTTTCGCTATGGTCATTAAAAGAAAACATTAAAAGAAAACTCTAGATTGTTGGGTACCAGATTTCTTATACAAGGTTCGCATACAAAAATGTTAAATCAAACACTACCAAGGAGGTACTGAGCACAGTACTGATTAAGACAATTCTACTCTCAGTAAGCAGTGAAGGATTTTTGGTTCAACTAAGCGGAATATCATTCATTACTGTCCGAAGCTGGCTTTTTGTAGCAGACTTCTGGTCAGCTCATTTCGAAAAGGAGCTTGCTGATGTCGAAGGAGTCGGTAGGAACTTATGTGTGAGCATTTATTTATATGTGTTAACCAGTAAAATCTACGATGTACGGAACTGATGGCTGAAACTCCTCAGGGATGTTCTTCAGTAACGAACTTTCGCAGTAATAAATGGAAAACCCACAGCTGTGCTACCAGACCTACAGCTTAATCCACGGTTCTAAGGTGAAAATGTATCATTCTCCAAATCACCTAGTACTAACGATTCGTGTGAGTAGGGGAAGCAAGCTTCACCGCCATACAGCTTATTGGCGTGTAGATGACTGTCGAATCTGGTATATAATAGAGAACAGGGTGGAAGTTAAACGCTCGTGATAACAGAGGATGAGTACTACACTACGTAAACAACGCAATCCTTTTCGGCAGATATGTAGTATTTTGAGTAACTACCAAGAGTCTTGATTGAGACTCAGTCAGTAGTGCGGGAAGTTCTAGTTTAACCGTCTCTACAGGATAAAGTCGTCCTACTACTCATGACCAACTCACATCGGACGGACTCCGAAACAAGAAGGTACCTACAAAGGAAACGTCTTCGTCAAAGGAACTCTTCCTCGAAAGATATTTCCTATCCGCACGGAGTACTGTTTATCTAACACAAGTATAACTGACGAAAAATTCTGAATTCCGGGTTTCTGACTCCAAGTAATGGCTTTTTCAAACAACCAAACTGTACCCCGTTAATTTCATTGTCAGAATTACGGAAACCAGCCCACGACGAGATTAGAAAAGACTAGCTTTCAGTAAACCGCTGTGTGCAACGCTCCAGTCAAGGAGCTCGGTACTGTTCCTGCTACTTTAATAATACTGGTAGTTAGTTATGTCAATAAGGTTTTGCAAAATAGTTCACCCACTTTAGATACTCATGGTTAGTAGAATTCGAGAACTCCTATTCTCTCCTTTAAGATTTAGTTGGAGAATATCAGTTTCAATTATTTGTCTAAGATTTCGTTGTACTATCTAATAGGTGACTACACAACACACGGTTTTGTGTACAAAATTATGTGCACGTAAAACTAAATCCATCACTTTGCTAATTTAACTGCTTATTGGCTAGACATCAGCACCATTCGTCCGCGTGAATGGCGTTATCGACAAACCAGTAGTAACAATGTCGGCGTTATCCCTGCGATATTTTTAAGGTTACAAAAAGGGACCTTTCAGCTTCTTCAGTATGTACATTATAAATCCATCGATTCTTCTCACTGATTTACTTTGTTGTTACCGCTTAATCATGTCCAGCCTACTTACTGAGTCGTCTTCTCGAATATATCCAGCCACAGGGTTAGAGGAACATCCAATAGTTTTAGGCATATTTGCTGTAAATCTTCGCGGAATGCCTAGTTTTAATTTTTGAGACCACTACAGTCATGTCACTAGAAGGTTATTTGGAACCAGCTTAGTTCCAGTAATTTCAATGAAATTACAGGCTGCTTCAGCTGATGATCTGCTGGAGGAGGTACCGTACTTAGTCCGCTTCTGAATGCCAGTACATTATTTCTGTACATTTATCACGAATAAGGGAACACTGGGCAAAGTTAACTTCATTAGCGTGTTGAGTTATTTTCCGATCTCATCATGAGGTTATGTGTGCTAACACCACGGCATATTTGTTGATTTAAAATGCCCAGGAGATTATTTGTCAAGTGTGAAACGGAACTGCATGCTAGTCTACTGAAAAAAACTTACCGTATTGCCAGACTAGGGCAAAGCATGATTTTTCGGGAAGACCACCACCCCCTCTGTATACTGTTGGATGAAAGATAATCAGAAACTATCCGGGGTACTCGTAAAATTACTGACAGTTTACTGATCGTCTGAAACATTGAATTTTTTCGTACGTCGCTTGAGATACACTCTCTGGACGGAACGTGGCACTATTGTTTCTCCCAAGCACGCTTTATCTGTTAAAGAACATGCAAAAGCCAGTATCGAACTGATTTTCCTCTCGGTACTGACCCTCACACATCTTCATTCAGCTACCTATAAGACTTGTTTCTATCTAGTTGATACAACACTGTGTTAAAAGTTGCCCTTTCATCATTCGCCAATTCATTCAGAGGCATTCTCATATTCTCATCTGTGTGAAAGTATTTATTGGAGACAGTGCTTACAAATCTGAAAGCCGACCGGAAAGTATTGCGCTAGCTTTGTTTACACAGAAAGGAATGTCGAACTTAATTATTACCGTTTGCACATAAGTATATAAATCCCTGAGGGAAAAAAGTGATGAAATTTGACGTCGGTATTCTATTGCAGAGCTCCCATGTGCTCAAATGCACGCAAGTACAAGCCAGAGTGTTACTTGGTTGAGCCTACTCAACGCCGCGACTTGTAGCGTGGCGAAATTGGTGAGTCTACCAACGGTGACTGCTTCATTTTAAAAACAAAAACAGTCACCTATCCACCATTGGATTATTCATCCTTCAAAGGAGTTTCCGGATCTTGACATGCATGTCCTTCCCGACCAGCAATTTGGCCCGTTAACGTGGATTTTACTTCTACACCCCACGAGTATGCGTTTTGACAAATGGTGGTTTATTGTAACGACGTATAGTAATTTCGATGAGTCGAACACAGGACACTTTGCAATGCATCGCACAAAACTTACTCATAAAATAGTCTGCAGCCTTATCGTTTTCTCTTGAGGTGTATACAGACGTAGTTAGTTAAATGTAGAAAATTAAGTTCTCAACTGTTTCTGTTTTATCCTCTACTAATCAAGTAAATGCTTTGAAAATTTTGCATATGTAGTGAAAAGAATGAATTCTTAGCTTCTGTCTGTGTGTGATACAACGATGTACCCAACTTAATCAACAGGTGCACCTGTAATTCAAGTGTGACCCAGTCCTGAAACCCCCTACAAAACAGTCAACGATTATCCCACCGTAAGTTTCAGTTATCAGAAGTTACTTGGTTATGACTTCAGATGACAGCTGAATACAAGTAAAAAAAGTGTAATTTTTATCACCGGTAAAACTTTGGATTCCCATTATCCCATTCATTAGAACAGAGTCACAAGACGCCTCGTCAGGCATGCTTCTTTAGTGTCTTAGTCAAATGAGGGAAAATTTTTCTACATAACTCCACGGGACCATTGTGCACTGTGCAACAGGTGTGGAGATTCGTCATAGGTTTCACTCGGTGTTTTGTCATTAACAGATGTTACAGAAAATTTTAGAACCGTTTTTTGTTCATCTCGGTGACTAGCAATCTAAGTATGCTTCGCGCAGTCTCAAACCAACTTAGCTAGTTACCACTATATGACACAATCAGAATAATTCAAGATCCGGAGAAGTCAAACGTACAAGGTTTCATAAACAAACACATGGTTGTGTAAAATTGTGTTGAGTACCATGGTTGATTAAACTGTTATACCATAATTAACTTAATTTTTGCTTGATTTATTTCGCCAATTCGCGATTGGATTTTAAACCAAATTAAACACTGAACTTCACACATTATGGATGTAACATTTCAACTTGGTGGATAAAGTAAGTAACTACAATCAATACCGTTTATCCCAACAAAAAATACAGTTGGTTTCGCCCAGTAACTTACACATACATAAATTCAACTTTACCAGAAATCACATTCAGCTTGTGCACAAGTCCGTCAGGTTAAAAAGGTCCCGTGGCAAACCGTCTAAAATCTAGAACGAACAGAGTAGAAACACTAAAAACACGAAAAAATACAATCAATCTTAATAAACTCACTTAGGAGGCACTAGATTTCATTATAAATTCTGTGATAAATTGAAAACCATCCGAAAAGTTCTGGTCCCAATGACATGAATGAACTAGCGCTCACTGTGTTCAAGCCACCTGCACTTCTGCTTTTGTCATGTGTTACCCAGGAAGCCGCAAGTTGCAGTAATTGTTCGACATTTTTAGGTAGGTGGTTACGTGGAGAAAACAGTAATGCACTGAGTCTATCGCAACGTTGAAAAATACTGGTTAGCAGCGTCTGGCCGAATGAGTTTCATACCGAAGCTGAAGCACGGTGGAATCAGATTTACACGTTGCATCGCATTTTTTGTTTTGATCAGGCACGTGTTTCATAAGTAGTGTGATAAATAGTACTACACAACCACAAATGACTAATATAAAGCTGCATTACGTTTTTATATGGCGGGTTTAATATACTTACCTTGTCGCGGCCTGAGTTGCAATGATACTTCTGTCCTATGGCTGCAGCAAACTCTGCACCCCCTCTTTCCTATTCAGTTCAGTGGACTTGTGAAAAACTTGTGAAAACATCTAAGCCGATGTTTGACTTGAGATAGTTGTTGCATTAAATGACTTCTCTTAGCCAAACAGTCAGATTTCTCCTGTACGTCTAGCTTTCAACCTCTGTGCAATTGTGCCAACTGATATACAATTTATTCGCTGCTTTCTGAATTCGTAGAAGTTGGATAACTCAGGTATTTAGCAGCCCAATCATACAGGTTGTGAAGAGTAAGACACGAAGCTGAGTGGAATTAAGAAAACAGTTGACTGATAATAGGTCTCCCCAGGGAGTAACAAAAGGATGATAAAGTAGACGGCTTCCCGTTTTCAACTGCAACCAGTACTCGCAAAAACCTTGCAGGGTAACTACGAACCACCTTTGGTTATATGCTCCAGGTTGTCACATTGTTAATGAATGCACTTTGAGTTGGCCATATGTTGTCCCACTTAAGTACTGTTCATCCACTACTTCTTTGTCTTCGAGTTCCTTCAGTCTTATGCTACCTATCCTCAAAAACACGTGTACATGTCCAGCCATGCACTCCTCTAAATACTTAGACAAGAAACGAAGTGACTTAAGACACACTTCATGCAATAAGGTCGGGCACCCATTTGCTGACAGCAAACAGACTATACAAACTAAATAAGTTGATCCTGAAACATTTGGATGTACTATACGGCTAGCATTATCGGTTGCCGTTACCTATGACAATAGTTTATGAGTAGAGAAGAAGCAATAAAGTTTGTGGTCAAAATGTGTAGTAAGATCAATACACTTTAACTGTGTTACACGGTGAGCAGTTAGGTAACACTTGAGTCCCAGCAACGCCAATAATGCGGACTTATCGTCAACTTATATCGATGAACATTGTACCTACCAATAAGTGCAAATTCCCCCCAAGGCCCTATTGTCAATAGTTCGGTGAGAAAAAAATTCAGCCAGAGGATTCGGCTCATTACCACAACGTACTCAAAACCGAATCATTTGCATTGGGTTCTCTTGTACTGCTGACGGGGATTTCACTTAAGAATTATAATATATGTCACAGAGCAATGTCGTTCGTTTCTGGTTTAAGCCTACGGACTGACTTGTAGTCCATAAAACTTATATTTTATTTTAAAAGCTGTCCGTTACCAGTTAGTTTCGTCTTAGTAACTCGATTTGTTGTTTCCTCACAAACAGGAGTACTTAGGTGATTCCCGTGACAGAAAAACATGGTCAGTAATGGTCATGTGTATAGGAGCATCACGTCTAACTTGCGATGATCACGTTGCTGAGTTCATTTCAAAATGGTTAAGGGTATCTGATGTGCCATTAACTGCAAACGTTTGACTGACCAGGTCGGTAACCGGAAAATTACTGATACCACTCAACATGACCGTAACTGTGGGTGATGACCTTCGAACTTCTGAATAACTACAGAACTATAAGTAAAACAACGAAGTTACAGCTGGGAAACTTTTAAAGCAATGTCCATCAATGTGCATTTAAAGGTTTATCATTTTGGATAGAACACTGTGGGAGAAATAACTTTTTCAAACAAGCCTAGTGATCAACATCGGTACCGACTGTCAGTCCATAACCAATATATATTAGTACAGCGAAAGGTGCACGTTTTTAACCCCCTTGTCGGACGACCACCGGGTGTGCACTGCTCGGGCAGTCTCAGTTTTGTCAATATCTTCTTAGTTGGTCCGCTCAGCGTGAAAAGAAATGGTTGCGCAGTTTGGAACTACGAACTGGAAATGTTGTCCATATCCCATCAGAACGCATAGGAAGGCAGATGCATAAACAGACAATTCAGTCGTCCTCGTCTGGTTTTACAAAATAAGGCATGTTTTAATTATAACTGGAAATCAAAAGGTCAAATAGGTCATGACGGATCACACATGTCGGACGGATCACACTTCACTAAGGGGGTAAGAGTGTCGGTCAATACATGATGTGAAGCGAAAAGAATCGTTTTCAGTGATTTACCATCAGGCTGAATATATCATATTTATATCACATATTTCACGGAAGAATCGTTAGGGGAGTAAATGGGGGACGTGTGATTAGTGAAGTCAACCAGCTCAATGTCACACTGCAATCAAGTACCCACTTGAACTATGGGTCTTGGCAGGCTAACAGGATGAGGGGGTGGCCAGGGCGGATCCAAAGCATGAACAAAACGTTTCTGGGCTCACAGAGGTGGTTTATACATATGGATCCCAATATCCTCTGCTGTAGACAGAATCCTACTCCTTAGAAATTTGAAACAATTGGTTCGCTTGAGCAATTTGAACAAAGCAGTTAAAACACGAAAACTGGTAAAGGCATGCATTTCGTATTGACTCATCAGTACCAAATTTACAATAACATGGCTTTTTGTAACAAACGAATTGAGGGGTGGATAATCAATAAGTGAGTTAGGATAAGTCATTGAGACATATTGGATGTATGTCCTACCTATTTTCTACATATAACAGAAGGTAGTTGTTAAACTGCCGAATAACACCGTCTTCTTAGAATATTAATTTCTCTGGAAAAAATATGGTTAAGGATACTGAGCATACAACTTTTCGAATGCTGTCTAAGACACTGCAAACGCACGGGTAACTGGATCTTAAAGTTTCTGTTAAAGGTAGGATAAATACCTAGTGCGTCTTCGGTGTTGATGCTAATAAGTAATTAGGAGTTTCCAGTGATAGAAAATGAGCAGCGCTCCTGGTCGCAGACAGACTTCACAGTAAAATAGATACCATTGTTAACCCTTCTCTCAAAGAAAGACTAGACACAAGATTCGTTCCTGTAAGAGTTGACCACTCACTTAGTGTCAATCTCCGATCCATACGCTTTGAAAGCAACCGTAATGAAAGTTTAGTTGGCTTTTCGGAGTCGACCAGATTTACTGCTAAACGTGTTCAATAAAATCCGTCACGGCAATTTCACTAGGAAGCACTTATCGTTGACTTGCCCAAGGGAGTTAGTAGAGCAGCCGTAGTGTTTTCCATTACGGCGATCAAATAATCTAAACAATAGTAACCGAAAAATCTGCCTAGACGCGTAGATATGATTGTATAGCCGAATCCAATGAGATATTAACAGCTGGAGTTCAACAAGATTACCTCAAGGAACCATGGGCCAGAGTTTATTGTAATTTAACTTAATTTGGGGAGCCGCACATCTGACAAGCCCTCACAACAGCAAAACTCGAATCTAGCGCTCCAATTTGAAAGTGACCAGCTGAAAACGGAATTGGCGGTTAACCTACTTTCGGTGTATCATATATGCAATTTTATTCACAATTTTACTTTGAGTCAGGTAGCTGATTACTCGTCAGTAATCTGGTCAGAATGTTTATGATGCTATCCACCGTTTAGTTGACGAGATAGAGTACTGAAAACCGGAAGTGAAGAGAAATAAAAAGAAATTGAGAGACCCGAATAAGAAATCCCTGAATTTCATGATGTCCAAAAACTTAAAAATCAAGACTGCCTGTTTTATTACTGTATGCTCTACTCGTTTCTTTTGCATACTACTGAAGGCAGTCATAAAATTGCTAAATAATCTTTTATGACGGCAAGCGAGGTTCATTTTGCGAGCTCCCTGAAACATGTCTGATAAGATGGCTTGATTCAGAATACCATATGTTGATCCTTAACCGCATGTGTACCTGGCCGGTGGCTGGACGCATCTGTGGTCATTCGCAAACAAACAGCGAACCAAATATTTTCCATATGTTCAGGAGACAGTATCGTAAAACATTCCGAAAAAAGACAAGGAGAGAAGGTCTAAGCCTGGAAAGATTCGAACGAAACAAACTGATAACTAGTCGAACATTAACAAAGTCAATCTGGACGTAAGCACACCGGCGCAAATTTTTATGACACAATCCGAATGGGACAGGCAAAGTTGTTCATTCATTACACCTCCTCAGCAGTGCATTTCCCCTTCAAAACCAGAAGTGGAGCTTTGACACTTTAGGTCCAAACAACGCATGTTGCCGGACTGGGAAACGAATCGACGAAAAGATGATATCCTAACGTGAAAGTTGCGGCCAGAAGTCAGTACCGTTCGATTCCCAACGAGTCCGAACTCTAAACCGTCAGATATTAGTATCACTTTTTACCAGTAATAGGCGGTTGACATTGTTCTAGAAGTTAGTTTATTTATTTCAATAATCACTCGGACAATTGGTCGCAGACGTATGTATATATAATCGAACAAAATTATGAATTTCTAGTCAATTTCAAGCACACTTCCAAGATACTATTACCCATTTAGTACATAGCTACGGAGTGAAAACCAGATGTTAAATCATCTACTGATGTGGAAACGATCCGCTTAGAAGAAATTGTTTGTGAATTTAAAATTTATTTTAAACTTATACTGGCCAAGTGATGGCAGCTTGCAGTATGCTTTATCAACCCTAATTTCTGATCAGATAAAACTGTCTGGGGTCACTATGAGATTTTCACCTGAATACCTCAGGAGCATTTTCTTCTACGCGGCAGTCTTAATGTAATTTTGAGGAAGCTCAGATTATTTCGTGAACCAATCTGATCAAGTAGGCGTTTTAAGAAATCGTCAAGGTTTGTGTCATATTTATTTAATTTTAAGGCCTATGGTAAGAAGACCGGCAGGCATGACTTGCTTACAAAATGTGACCATAAAACGTATTGCACATTGAATGGTGATTGGTTTGAAATTAATTACTCTCGGAATTCGCAGATTGAATAGGTACCTTGCAAGAGTGCCGTATCCACAGCTTTTCGCTGGCTTTTATTATTTTCTGCCATTTGCGCTTTGGTGCTGGTAAGACTCCAAAATTCTTGTACAATGTACAGTCCATTTTATCAGTACCCTGTTTAATTGATGGCAGCTATTACAAACACGTAAGTGATTTAATCGCGAAAAGTTTGCAATGATCTAGACTTGTTCAACCAGATTTGTTACTACCGTGCACATCAGTTGCGAGAGTTTTTAGCACACTGACGTTAGCGTACTCACCAGGTAACCGAAGACACGCATTTCAGATCAACCTCCAGTGCCTTGGATACCTTTTTACAAATAGACATTTGCTAGTCTGCAAATGTAGAACTGATAAATACCGTTTTGCAGACAAATCCTCACAATCTGCTCGCGATTTGTTAATTTTGACAGCTCAAAAGTTTGAATGAAATTTAATCCTTTTTACGGAATGAACGTGCAAGTTTGTTTTCCATACCTTTATCTAAAAGGAGAAAACAACATAGTTGGGTAAGTGCGAATATTACTCCTGTTCCAAGAAGAAAGATTAATAAGTGCAGACTGACTCCTTGTTCTCCATTGCCCCCCCCCCAGTATTGGGAAGGTACATCCTGTCGCAAGATTTTCACAAGTTCAGTTTAGTGACGTGTTCAAATTCGTGAACAGGCAATGCACCCGCCTGCTTAGTTCGTTTAGCTTCCTCAAGACCGTTTGAAGCCACCTCCTTGATTGTAGTGATATGACGCTACACGTTGTAAACGATAGATAATTGAATCCACTGCACAATAAACCAGTGGGATACCACCTTACAGTGCTTTCAATAAACGACACTGGTTGAACATAATTCACTTAGTATTACAAACAGAAACGGAATTCAGCAGGGAGTCATCCTTCCGTGCTGTTACTCACTTTCTTGTTGAAGCACTCCTCAATTTTTGCAGTTTTCATGTATAGAAATGTCTAGCAAACTGCCAACAGGTAATGCATTATTAACATCAGTGAAGTTCCAAATCTAGAAAAACAGCAGAATGTTCTCAGAGTACATAACCAACCGTGAATGTAGTGAAATGCCAAAGTGAAACACCAGCACATACACATTTACATTTTAGTTCCGTTGAATTAACTGAAAATACCAGTAAGTGTGTCAGTCTTAATTTTCAGTGATTCCTCTAGGTCGAACGCTCTCTGTCCGTAAGTAATTGCTCTACAACTGGATAAGTCGTCTGCTACGGGTGGTCTGTTACCATACTGAATTTGATGCTCCTCGATTGTATTTCCGAGGCGTCCGAAAAAATTCTGTCACGTGAACTACGATTCAACGGAAAAATTTATAATGCCAGAACAACTTTCGACTTGGCCTATTGATAACGTTTCATTCTTGGTACAGAAGCCTCCTCAAACCTTTTCACAGCTATCTCTCCACTCTGTAGTCGAAGTATCTTGGTAACAATACAGGGCGTAGATTTGCAAGCAACGAACTGGCGTGATTCCGGTCGTCACTTAGACGCTTTGTAGTCGAATAATTCACTTGTTTTCAAAGCGCTCTATGCGAAGAATAAGCCACTCCCCGCGACACTCGTGAAGTAACCGGAGATTTTACATTATTGAAGTTCGGAATGATAGTGTCCCGAGGACACCGAATAATGAAGACAAGGCTATTCGCCCAGCATGACTAAAGTCCGTTTGAACGAGCTAGTTCACTTAGAATTCAATTAACACAAGGTCCTTAATCGAAGTTGGAATAGGATCAAAACCGATCGAAAGTTCACAATTTTGAAACATCTCTCAAGCAAACAATAATTTGGGCTACCGGTGAAGTTTTATTTATGGTGCAGTTTGATTTAAAGAAGCTTGTGTCAAGAATGAAACTAAATCGAACAACAATTTCTGAATGCCAACAATTAGTTTCGAACAGGAGATTTTGTTACATTGCGCCGCTTTCGTGAGACGGGCTCTTTACTGCCATACTAGTTGTCTATGATACTTCCAATCATTTCAGAGTCCGTGATAACTTTGCCCACATTCTGATCCTCCTCGTGTCATTCAAGAAGTAATCACTGGATGTGTACTCTAAAAAAACTACTAGAAAGTCTTCTACACCTAGGTTTGAATGCACTTTCGCACTGGCTCTCCTTTGTCTCACAAGCTTTGCTTGAAACAAGTCCAAATCAATTTGTTTTAAAACAGCACGTAATCCACGAGTAATTTCCTAGTGCTTTCACTACCTGTTTCTTCAAAATACTGCGATGCAATAATCTACGAACGTCAAGCTAGCGAATATTTTTTTCGTTCACCACTTCCATCGGCTGAATATCTGTTGGACAGCCAAGTTGCTGTTCAGTGTTTAATAAGCTAAACTCCTAATTACTATTCAGTGGTGCTAGCAAATACTCAAATAAGCAGGGCTAATTCTCAAGGTCTGAAAGTGTTCCACTGCAGTCAGAAGTAAGTCTACCTTTTTCTCGGAAATTTTCAACAAACCAGCAAGCTCTGTGTCACTCTCAGCAGTTGCTGAGACAAGTCAACCGCTCCAGCGAGCGCGTACAGTGATTATGGTGGTGTATTTTGTATACTCCATGTTTTCTATGTAACAGTAAGCAATTATTCTAAACAAATGTGTTTTGTGGATTTCACCCCCTGCCATGAGATTTCTCGGGAATTTTGAGGACAAAGTATTGATTAATTTAACTAGCTAATTAGAATCAGGTGAAAACAACGGTTGATGAAAAAATCCAATCTGTTTTATCGATGAAAGATTTCCTAGAAGTGAATCTGGGATAAAGAGAACGACAGACACCGCAAGAACAAAAGAAATCAACTTTCCTTAACTTGATGCGTGGTGCTTCTCAGATTACATCTCAACCTTTGGCATAAACAGTCAGATAACACTTATTTTGTCGTTTTATGTGCTTGGTGATATTCTCGTCAATATTTTAAAGCTGTTTACTATATGATTGGTTTGCCCTGTGGATACAAATTGCACTTTCAAAAATTCAACAGTGTTAGTGATCCTTAGACAGCCAAAATTGTTGATGTTCGGTGGAATTTCACTGTCCAAATAAAGTTTGTGAACGTGTTACCGAACACAAGAGGCACACAAGGTTTCCTCCTAAACACGCCTACCTATTTCAGAGGCTAGAGAAGGGTTTGACCATCGCATTACATGCACTATCAGAGAATCACAACGTAGGTTTTGATCAAGCTCGAGTGATTCACAAGGGTATAGCTTCCTATGCGGAGCGGTGCTGTGCTGAAGCTCTCGCCATTTACACACAGCACGCTTGTGTTAATCGCAACGATAGCAAAGCCCTGTCTGCAGTGTGGCGTGGATGGATAAACAGCACCAGACACGGACGCGTCCTATCTACATCTGTCTCACCCCCACTTAGTGGGCAAAGGATTAGACCAATCTGGTCTGATGCACCACAAATTGACCTAACCACGGCAAATCCCATGTGACCTCTGTTCCTCTGTCAATGTGATTTCGATTACAACACTCCTGAGGAAGGCCACGTGGAGTATTACAACTTGCTCGTAACGTTGTGTTATTCCCAAACTGTTTATCGAAGTTTATGAACATTACATTTAATATTATCATAAGTTGTTATCGCAGGAATGATCTGTCATTTACCCTTCTGGTCTCTCCTGTTTGCAGATCTCGTTAGGGACTACAGGACCAACAAAAAATTTGTTGCTCAAAGACCGTCCAATTGATTGGGCATCTTCTGTGGTAGGTAAAAAGCGAAGGTCCCATACTATCTTGTGACGGTTTGTGTAACTATGGCGTGCCTCGTACACATAAAGCTCAATAGCATTTTCGAAAACGATCCCAATGTTGTACCATCACGTTTAGTTGCAACCCTCCAATGTCTGTTGAAGTCAGTCAGCTGACAGACCAATTCATCATTGCCACTAAAGCAAGTAAATAAGAGGATGAAATCGAACTGAATAAATCGGCACTAGACCATGTGCCAAATGGCCGCTTCTTAAGACCATCATCCCAATTCATATCACTTACCTCGTATGTAAATATTGCAGAATGTGTTGCAAACATAAGCTCATATAATGTTTTTTACTCACCCTTGACACTGTTTAAATAGTTGTCTGTTTTTATCTGTGAGTGTTTGTTTGACGGGAGCAGAACGGCGATGACGTTTAACGTATTAGTAGATCCGCGTTCAAATACTCATTCAATTGAAAGGAACGACTTTCTTTGTATTGCAAAACAAAGTACTTTTGAAGAGGTCCAACACGTGAGTGGTAGCCGTTAATTCGAACGAGAATCACTCTTATTCACACAAAACAGAGCCAAACAAGCGAGTATGCCAATACAAGCCGGATCATCTGTGGAGAGTGCGCACAGATTTCAAAGTGACAGATAACAGTTGACAACGATTTGCTAATAATATTTTGTATCATAAGTCAAACTGTACTTATTCCGGTGCCACATATGAAGTCAGTTTATCAATCGCAGGAGTAGCTATTAACACACATTTGATGAATATATACAAGATTATAGTTCTATTTATGCAGTGGTGTTACAAGCAATAGAACGTTATATGTGACAAATCAAGTCGAGTATTTATATCTGGAGGAGGTTGCGGAGTTATCAAAAAAAGCATATGCAATTTTTTTCTGAGTTTCTTAATCAAAATGAGGAACAGGATAGGTCCAACTGTGGTCTCACGGTTGTGTTGGAAAAATTTTTGTTTTCTGATAAGTCAGGAATTCAGTTCACATAAGATAAAAGGTGGGATCGTCTTTGAGTCAGCAGTCAGAACTAACGGTTTGCAAGGAAAACAACAGTGGATAGTGGTACGATACAGCAGAAATGTGCGTACAGCGTGAATGCAAAAATCGAGTAGTGAGTTTCGAATGTTCTGCGGGTCAAACACAAATAGACAAGGATGCTTTCCGTCGTTAATTTTCAAGCCTTCAGTACAGAAGGATAGCGAAGCTAAGTCGACATACCTATAGGGGGAAACAGAAAAGTTAGGCTGATGGTTGGCGGATTAATAATGGCTTAAACGGTAATCGATTCGATCGATTAGAGGTCGGAGTAGAAGTAGTGCTAAAAGGAACTGCTTTTGATAGAAAAAAGATTGCTTAACAGCTAAACTCACCAATTACACTTCCATTTCTCTATTTTATAAACTTCCCAAACCACCAGACCACAAGCTACTTCACTTAGAAGTCACTCAAGAACATTCATATCTACGGACGCCTTAACCAAACTTTCAGGTGTAAACATATGCAATCATTTCTGCTGAAGCCAAAAGGATAATTACTTACCTTTACTAATGTTTCGGTCTTTGTATGCTTGGCAATATACAAGACTTGAAGTTCATTAGACAGCGTATTACCTATTCGCTCCCAGTGAAGAATTTTTGGAAGAAAAACCGTTAACTGGCAAGTGAATGAAGCTGAGGGATTGCTATCTGGCAGCTTAGCCGAATGAGAGACAAGACACTTCCTTGATGTTGGACAAACTGTTTCGGGATGGATTTTGTTGCATGGCTTCACATACTTATGAGAGGGTCAGGATATCTGAATATAATCACATAATACTATCCGAAAGCGTGACGATTCGATCGAATCCAACGTGCGATCAACGGTAATGTAAATTTGTAGGCTGACTTTACAGGTGCAAAAACTGGAGCGTAAACCCCGGTTAACACAAATATACTAGTGATTACCACGAAAAGTAGATTTTTGATCAAATGATGTCTCGCGATGCGTAGTAGTAATGCGAGAGATACTAGTGACGGTCAATTAAGGTCCTATTATCGAAGAATCTCAAGAGCAACACAAGTTGGGTGTCACTAGGTGCGTCGCTTTCAATCTGGTGCACAGATCATCCGTTATCCAGTTAATCACATAAATAAATCTTATCAAACCTCACGTGGTCTTTGGATAAATTCACAAACTTAACTGATCATCCACTTTAGGGTCATGAATTATTGTCAGTTACAGGTCCGATTATACAACTCACAGATGATTTTTCGTAGAAATCAAAACGAAGCATAAACAAAGAGTTAGAGTGCTATAGCAGAAATTTCAGAAGAGACTTTGGAAACAATTAGTTAGCTAATTGCACACAGACAATGTTACCGTTATGGTGCCAGAACAACAGCGTTTCTCTAATAAGATATGTACAGACTTGACGGAACAAACAATTTCCACTTATTGCAACGTAAAACATCCTGCTGGTAGAAGACTGGCAGGACATAAATCGAAGCGATTCAATAAAGTACGGTACAGCCACTAAACTGACTGATGACCGGTGACTGACAGGATAAGTCTTCAGTGGCTAAATAACTTCAGTCGATTTAATAGGCAGTCTTCGTAGCATAGGCTATCGGATTAGAGATCAGACCGTAGAATGGACGTCTTCAAAATAGATACAAATAACTGGTCTCAATGACCAAATAAACTTCTGATGACATCAAATGAATAACATAGTAAGGTGTGATCAGAGTTCTATTTAGCATCATTCAATAAGTTTTTGTGGCTGGCATAAAGTCTTGTTAAAGGGAAAACACGCCTGTGTTACATGCCTCATTAATATTGCAAGCGTAGGAAGTACGAATGACATATACTTTACATAATCCATAGGTAGGTCGTCACACCTCAACAGTATAACTACCATACTTATAAACATATGATGACCGTTATACACAAATAAGGACAATTAGTATGTATTCACAGTATCAGTGTAGGTGTCGCTGTAATTACGAGATATCATAAGAGATGAAAGAGTTTGATAAATCCTCTCCATACACGGAAATAAAGCGCATCTCGCTGTGTGCACATGTAGAGTACGTGTTGCGCATTAAAAAATTTAATTGTCCCAACTTCTTACTTTAATTCCATTACCAGACCACCCACGAACAGCAAATAAATGAGAACCTATGAAACCGTAAATGTGTGCGACGCATCAAAAAATACCCCATGCTTGAACCTCCTATAGCACGATTAGAAAAATTGATAGGCTGCTGGTTTGTGATCGACTGAGAGACAGATGGCGAAATTAACGCCTTGTATAAGACAAAACAATAGGAGTGTACTCGACCTAGCAACTTAATCCGACTAGTGTCGAACCTATTAGCTTTTGTGAGAGTTCATGTGCAACCCGTCGGGCACTGCAAACCGTAGCTCAGGTGGCAGCATACCATAGACCTTCATGGGAAAACGGTGTATAACCATTTGCTCCTTCATTTTTTAGCACTGCCGTCTCGATGATTGTCACACCTATCCACTTTGTCAGTGTTGACTTACTAGATGAAAACCCTGCAATGGCTAACAAAAAGTTCTACACTTCTTTACAATTCGACTGAAAACCACCGTTTGGTCACAGTTCACATATATCTACAGACACTAAGAAGTCAAACAGATGGTACAAGAGCGCTACTTTTGATCGAGTCTGCTTGAAACCACATGATTCATTATCAACGGGTACAACTCTGACCATGATCCCAGGAGTGTTGTCACTCCTGAGGAAGGCCACCCGAGGTAGTTGAAAAGTAGGGTATTACAAATTGCTCGTAACGTTGTTACTCTCAACCTGTTTATCAATAACATGCTAAACATGACGCTCAAACTGTTTGACCTCATTCGTACTAAATTTGGTGCGGATATCTTACAACTAACACGCAGCTTACTTTAGCAAGCCTACCCTCTTCCATGTTACAACAAGAAGGAAGGAGGGTTTTTGAACTTTCTCTATCCATCAAACATAAAACTAACGTACGAAATCTCCTGCAGCGAAATATGTTTTTGTAGTTTTCACGAATTACTCCCACTACCAAGATAAATTCATTAAGAGACCTGATCTCAACTCCATACCTCAAATTTGATAGATTCAAGTCATGAAAATATTATAAAAACAAGTTTCGTTGAAGATAGCTATAACAAATGAATAATAAAATATGACTAACATTGTGGCTCAATTAGTTTCTTATATGATTTGGACTGGAATGCTTGCAGACATTACAAATAATGTTCAAATACGGATAGTATGAATCGTCTTTTCTTCTGTTAAATGGGTGTGGGGGAGTGTATTGTTCGCTCCTTTGTAGTGTTTACACAAATCTGGTACCAAATCAAGTGAAAGCACCCCCGGCCGATTTTGAAATCCCATGATCGTCGATTCTGATGGAGAAATGAGGACTATAAACAATCCGGAGGGACCTTAGAAAACATTTCGTATTTGAGTGAATCGATCATCGTGATTTTGTCTGCTGTGACTGACTTTATCGTCACAGCGGAGGTGTTACTTGATCGCACGAAACCGGTTTCGATACAATGCTCGTCGAGACTTCGGAACTGTGAACATTTCGTTCCAGGGGAACTCAGTGAAACAGTCTCTTCTGTGTAATGAGCAATGTATGGCCTAATAAATATCCCCAGTTCCTGCGAAAGGGACCGTGAATTCAGCGTATCTGGAATAATTATTGATGGGTCTGAGCATAAGACACATCATAGGCAGTACTGATCGGGCTTGGTTACTTCCTTTTAAACCAGAAGTAACAGTGAACATGTTCACTGAGAGATATTAGACATTCTCCAAATCTGTCTCGCATTTCAGACTTTCGTCAAACTACATCATCGCCGATAGCTGTAAGACAGTAAAGTATACCCACCATTTTGGCGAAATGTATGCTGATCTTGATAATTCTTCCTCGGAACAGCAGCTGTATTGGTATTGTCTACTCAAATGTCCAACTCGCCATCTCAGTGTGTACGGAGTGGACTGAAAGATCAGTCGGACTAATTGTCAGAGCTGTGCACAACAGACCACATAAACTCTTCAGCTCGATCATCAATTGTGTGACGAGTTTCAGGCCTGTGCATCCGCATGGGGCGAAAAACAACAACTATTACCATTATCACTATTGTTTGTGACGTCACTCCCAACTACACTTTTACCCGACGTCATGGCATGCGTTCGTTACGGACGCAGTCTGCTCTGCGAGGATAATCACATTCAGCCGTTTGTACCAAGTGATTAATTCGCGCAAATTCCGCCAAAGTAAAAGGTGTAGAATTTGTACAAAAAAGGAACTGCATGACATGACAGACGTATAACTTTCAGAATAAGAGTTGCATAACAGAATTTGACAAAATGACCCGTTATTTGTTCTAGTCTTAATGACACTTTTACGATAGTTTTCGCCACATCTTGCAATAGTAAAATTAAGCCCATATATGCACGATGGATTACCCCCAGACTTGACGAAAAACTGGATTATGCGTCAAAGACAATCCCACGGATCTGGGGTTAGTGACGACGGTTACCAAATGCCCACCCAACTTAGACTAGCCTGATCGACTAATTGGATTGACAGATAGAGAAACTAACCGGGGTGAACAAAGCTCATCCAGCAAGTACGTGGCAGCGCAAAGTTAACTGCCAGGTACGATTTTTATGCGTACTGCATGCCAAAGATATATCCAAGGGTAGACGTTTCTGGTACTTTTGTGCGGACAGATTTTACCAAGAAGCTCGCGGGATCGCCTTGGTGTCTAGTACACGCTTACACGAAAGTGTATTTGCGTGATATGGTTCACGTCGACTGACAGAAAATGTGTTTAAACATCTTCCATGACAGGAATTCGCACAGCACCGAAGGTGTGATTATGTGACAACCAGGTGTGACACGTTATGGGTTGCCTACTGCGTGGATATGGGTTTCGTAACGGTTTTAACGCATTTTGATTTATGGAAAATCAAAATGAGACAACTAATACTTACAGAAATATCAAACCTCCTGTCGTTCGTGCTTCAACTGTTATTTTTTCTGAGGGCCTACAATCAGGATTGAAGGTTTATCAGTGTCCTCAAACAAGTAAGGAGTCCGGTGAGAACACAACTGCAGTACACCCAACAAAGCTCACATGTCAGTTCGCATTTTAGAACATGAGGTGATCAAACCATTTGAACTGGAGATCGATATGAACTGGAAGAAGCAGAGCCAAATTCTTGCTTTATACTCACATTGCGAATGACCCAAAATTTCCGAACCTCACTTTTTCAGATCAACTAATTCGCAGTTAAGAATTTATAGCTGCTAAAAGTAGCATGGTCTGTGTTGAAATTTACACAAATACATAGTTCTCATGTATCAAAGATCACGAGGGCGTAGACAAAGTATCTGGGAGCACTAGAGCACAAAACCAACTCGTCTGTGTCAGCTGGTATTCACACGTCAGCTGTTAAAATTAAAGTGAGTGCCCGTGGAAATCGTTGATAGCGTATGCCTCAAGAAGACCGTGTCTAGAAATTCTAAAAGCGCAACTACACGAAGAGAATCTGTGATTACTGTCTGCCAAAATGACAAGATTGACGAAATCCAATACTGCTCCCAGAATGATACATCGAGAGTATTAGTCGACAAATCTATCATACCGACTGTTGGGAATTAGGGCGACTGATTTAGTATTGCCAGACCAAGAATGTTAAGCTAGGATATCGAACCTACTTATAGGATTGTGTTGATATATTCATTTGGGACGTCTCCCAGTTGGAGTAGGGCTACTTAAAAACCAGCCGTCGTGCAGGCCAACATTAAGATCATTTTGATTGCATGTTAACCTCCAGTGAAGATAATCCGGATATAAATAATTCCACCTTGTTCTGTTTTAATTCTTAAAAACAATGTCTCCTGCTACAAATTAATTTTTTACTTTATCAAAGGCAGATCAGCTTTTCGATGCATTCCCAACAGGCTGTCTCAGTTCAAAATGTACGAAAGAAAAAGTAGCCAACATTAACTGTAATCAGAAATGCATTTCCTACTGAGTATTGCTGTTAGGCAGAGGAGTTACCAAATGGTAGTCACAGTGCTTAAACGAACTGCCTTATTATACCCACTGTGTCCCACAAAAGAAAGCAGAAGGGAAGTCATAGTCCGACGTAACCCACAAAATACAATCAACATGTGCTGAGTTCCTATGGACCACAGTATAGCTTGTGTTGTGCACCAATCAAATAGTCGGTGAATATTGCGGTGAAGTGGAGTGAATAGTCTAATTGTAGTGACTCATATAAATCGAGATTATGACGTTTATCACAGTCAGCTGTTGGAGCCTGCAGAACAGAACTAGATAAAAGACCATGAAAATATGGAGGCTGCCGTCATTTGTAAGTGGTGCTCAATGTACACCAACGAAAATCTATCATTACTCACCACGGTTGTCTGTTGCAGTAAGCGGGAGCAACATTGCATTTGGGTTACGTCCGAGTTCAAGTTCAGGTACAACGTTTCTTTCAATGACGACTCTGTTAAACCAACTTCTTGATTTATGGGCCAAATATGTATTATTTAACTTGGGAGTACAACAGATTTGTTAAGTCGTCAACATTCCAATAACCTGACTGCCACCTAAATATATATCACTCTATATGAGGCGAACCTGAAACCGACCCACTCAGTTCTCAATAAGACACTGGTTCAGTGAGTGAAATGGCTATTGGCAGAAGAGGTTACTGGACATTCCAGTATCGACTGCCCATTGGGTGCGTAAAGATGGTACTTTTGGTAGTCAGTCACCATTTGTTCTGAGAAGCCGAATAAGTGAAAAGATGTGTTATTATGGTGAGGGCAAACGATCGCACTATACTGCCAACATTACTACTCAGTAGTGAAGCATGAGCATGCATGCAGTATCTGGAGGGAATGTACAAGAAGAATCAATGTGGTGCAGTTTGGCATGAAATGGTTCTCTGTACATACAGCAACTGAGCAGTGACAACCGTTGCAACCGTGACGTCCTGGGATTAACGCTATATGCAAGCGAATGTATCTGTTGTCGTCGTCGTTGTATTGAAGCCCATACTCCATATGCTGACTTCCCAGGAAAAATTCCTCACATCATTCGCGTTCTTGGCTTACAACAC
This sequence comes from Paragonimus westermani, assembly GCA_008508345.1. Taxonomy (NCBI): domain Eukaryota; kingdom Metazoa; phylum Platyhelminthes; class Trematoda; order Plagiorchiida; family Troglotrematidae; genus Paragonimus; species Paragonimus westermani. The sequence continues at coordinate 51,221 of QNGE01003544.1, forward strand.
TACAAAGCTTTGGAAATGTCTACATCAATAGCGACTGGACTTCTGAGGCGGTCGGAACACTGAGTGAAGTCACGTTCAGCTTGAACGTTTTCAGCCTGGCTGTTTAGGTTGCACTCTTGTCAACTCAAACGTTATCAGAAACTGTACAATATAGACAAGGACAGTTGTGTAACAATCCACTACGCATGAACTAGCTGGCCTGTTTGTGTTATGAGTTCATGGAGGGAGATTGCATGCCACAGATCTGCTTAGTGGATGTAGTTTGCTCTTGCTCACCTCTTATACTGGTCCTTGAGGTGATGCAGGCAACCAGTGTAAATCGTCAGGCGGCTTTAAGTGCCAAAAATCGCAGCGAACGAGCTTCATGTTCGGAAAATAAACAATTTACTAAGTAGCGACCATTTCTGGACCAATTCAAACAGGTTGGACTAATCTGACTTCTGTTGACGAAAACTTTCAATTGTATGAAATTGGTCCGGTGTCTACTCTGAGGTCTACTGATTACCAACAGTGGCTCTCAGCACCGCTGTTGATTTAAAGATCGACTATGCATTCCCATGTGAGGAAAACATCTCCTTTGAATCAGCATTTACGTATCTCCAGAGAACACCAACATGGAAAATAGTGGTGATAGCCAAACCCGCCTGAGACATGCGAACCCGACAGACGAGGGGACGAAAAAGGAAATATTTGGTGCGATCTGCACGATGAGAATTCGAGAGGTGAACTTTCGTTAAGAAAACTCAACGGCGTTGTATACCTGTATATTATGCAACGGACATTAACACATCATATTGAAGGCCTTTCTTTACCGAAAACGCTCAGACTATTTTCCGAAAGAATGGCGTGCCACTGCATTCTGCTCTGCCTCACTTACTAGCTGGACGAACCAGTAGATATTCCGTTTCACACAGGTGCGTAGCCTGAAGCACTAGGTTCACTTTAATAACTCTATCAGCGAGGAAAGAAGACATGTTGCGATATGTTAACATTCCGTTTACCCAAATCAGTCGCGAATGTAAAATGTGCAGGTTATATACGACAGACAAACATGGAGATAAACAGGGTATGGACACACACATTCACAAAATGTACTGTGTGATCAAAACCACAGTAATCTGATGGGCTGCCCCAGACACTGTGCACACAGTTTCGGCTGGTGAGCTCTGGTCAGGCCCTTAACGAAGCCTTGTTGATCAAACCTTACCAGCTGGCACAATGTGCATAAAGTGGTTGGAGCAACCCAACCGATTACCCTCATTTTGGTCACATAATACCTGGTATGAATGAATGCGTGCTTACATCTCATCTCTATTTGTCTGTCATATATAACCTTCATGTTTTAGGTTTGTGACTGAGGAGGGTAAACGAAATGTTAACTGCAACATATTCTTTTTTCAATTTGACCATCACTCACATTTGATCGCAGCCTTCGCATTCAGGTAGACTTTGCAGCCAGCCTCTTTCGAAAAGAAGCACTAGACTTGAGTTTCGCTTTCAGTAGAGCTCATCAGTAGTGCATATGCTTGCCACGGCTGGGATTTGAACTCCGGCCATTCCAATCATGAGGCAACCTTTTCTGCACTGACATACTGAACAACCTAACCATTTGAGCAAGCCTACGTTTGAACGTTTAGGGTCATTAAGCTTCTAGTTGGCCAGCATGGTTTGAAGCTAGATTGGTTCCATCCGCATACTATATATTCAAACTGAGACCAGAAGACAATACCAGTCTCATCAAGTCTTTAGTTATACTACACACTATTAGTTTTTGCACTAACCACGTTGTGAGTTTAACGACTGGATGTGTGAATGGTCACAGATCGTGACGACTCACTGCCGGACTGGGGAGACTTTGTAACAAGTGTGCCCGTTCCGCTGTCTAAAGTGAGATGAGAATTGACGCTTCATTCAGACACTGTGGTGAGCACTGTGGATTAGTGTTTCGTAAATAGATTGTCGTGATTTCCTAAAAATAATCCAAATTACTCTAGATGGTTGTGCCGATGAAATAAAATCAAAACGGCTAAGTCAACCTGCGAAACCGTCCCTCCGCATTCTCAGCGAATTAACGATTGAATGGAAGAACATACAGACCAAGTGCTGTAAGAGTGAAGTCGAAAGTTTAGGTGTTGTATTGAGAGTCAATAAATTAGAGACTGTGTGATGATCTGATCAAAGTAAACTCCGTTTAACCTCAGCTGAATGTAATCGTGAGAACGAGCAAGGAAGATATAAAGTAAAATTCACTCAAAATCGGTCACAGATTTCGGGTTTAAGTACAATTGACAGTTAACACCTTTCAAACGAAATTATCAGATACCTTTTATGGGACTTGTCGGTGTATCATTTTTTTCCCAGAAGCGGGATTTGAGCTCCTTTAAACACGATTTTGAAATGAGCATGTTGAACATTGCGCGAATCAGTCCACGTCAGGCATGGTCGAACTGTTACACGGAGCTCGTTGTGACGCCTAATCGAAAAGTAGCATTACATCCGTAGCCCTTGTTATAGTCGATACCGCCTCAAGAAAGGCTTGTGGTGACCATGCGCTATTGGACTGAATCATAGGTTCGCCACACATTAGATGTCGACAATACAGGGCACCTGGCAAGTTTTTGTACTATCAGGCGAGGATTTCGTTCAGCTCATTTTTAGACACGTTAGATCGATCTGCATCAGGGTCTGGAGTGATCCGGATATAACGCAAGCGGAGTAAGATTTCGCTAACCTTCTCCCAACTCACGTCTACGGACCACATATTCAACACCTGTCCATAATTGATCTGCATAGTATAATTGTTTGGTTCATCCATACAGTATCGTGTGCCACTACCTTAGAAGTTGTCTAAACCTCCAGTAGTTTCACTTGGTATGATGTAACTTAAATGTCGCTAGCAGTACATAGCTACGAAAATCAGATTCCAACAACCTTGTATAAAAATACAATGCCAGTTATAAACCAAGGACGAATATTTGAAACAGGTTTCTTAACAGTTAAAAGTAAAGTAAATGTGGGTGGTGTTCAATCTGAACTAACCGGAAACGATCCACTTGTACGACCAAACTAAAGAATTCACGTTGCGTTACAACACCTGTTGGTCCGACCGTTAGTATATGTAAGGGAAGTGTTCCGAGATGTTATCATCCTCTGTGTTAGTTTCGCAACGGAGTATAGAGCATAGATTTCAAACCATTGAGTTCATCAAAATTTTCCAAGGATTTAAATCAGGGACTCCACCACGAAGAAAGAACGCTGGTTTATGGATGAAGAGTATGCTTTTCGTCAACGTGGGATGCTGGATAAAAGCACCGTGAGAACATCTTACATACTGATTAGGTTCACCTCAATAAGTTTTCCTTAAAACCGAAATATGACCAAATTTGTATAGATGGATGTCTGGGAAAAACAGTACCTGTTTAGTAGATCGCCGACTCGTGCCTGAGTGGAAATTTATGGGTTTTAATTCACAATCGCGTAAACGTCTTCCTCCATGTCTTGCTTAGTTCTTGGTTTCCTGGTCGATGATTGCTGTTTTACGCAAGGAACAAAACAGTGTCCAACAAGCAACATGGTTGCTGGAAAAAGTTCTCCCAGTAAGAACATTTGAATTTATCACACGTACTCCGCAGACTCCAGCAGAACCACTTCAGTATGTTCGGTTTCTCTAGGCTCCATTAATTACTCAGTATGCAACGTTTACCAGAGTACCGAAGTCAAACCTCAATTTCCAGCCGATAACGACTATTGGAACAGGTATTACCAGATCAAAGAACGCTCTAGTGAAGTGCATACCGTTGCGGCGCCACGAATCATTGTCATTCATGTCACGAAGTAGTATAATGTAGATAAAGTCCACAAATGGAGATGGTGGAAGTGACTGCTGTTTTGGTATAGGTCGTTATTTTAAACGAGTATCAGAGCTCATCTAGACTGAATAAGTCAAAAAGTCGAAAGACATGCCTGCTGATACAAAAACGAAATCGTTTTTTCCTAGGAATAAGTTATCCCTATCAGCTTGTGTTCAACACGTCATAGTATTCTAGCCAGAAAAGGAATATTAATTAACATTTTCAGAACATGCGCTGCAAAACGTTAGCACATGGTAATACAAATTAGGTTTACCAGCGAGACATCCACAGATACATATTGAGTGTTATGCATCGTTTGTTTTGTATCATAATCATAAGCCGGTTTATTCCTTGTGGTTACGATATATGAGCGCGCAGCCAGAGTGGGAGCTAAAACGATGATCACCGAAGCGACTCAACGAGAAAATAAAAGTGGTGTACCAATGTCAACAACAGCAGTATAAATTGCGTCGCAGTCTGTTGCAAATAAGCCAACTGCGGTTACAAGAATTGTGGCATAAACAAAATTCACATACACATCACGTAACCATAAAACGCTATGTTTCGCTATACGTTGTCGATAATAGGGAATCTGTGGACCGAGTACACTTTCATGAGATTACGACACATACTTTCTGTGACATCTGTTTGAGAGTCAATGGCAAACTAACAGCTGTCAGCCGTAAACAGGTTTGCATGACCGAGCGTTCGATGGCGCATACGATTTGCCCAGAAGGAATTAAAGAGCACATAATGATAAGGCGCGAGCCAATTAAGTCCACTGTGTTAAAATCACAGGTCGATAAAGAGGAACGCGAGGAATATTTATGGCCGAGCAACAGATAAATGAATTGTCCAATCATCGATAACTGTGGTTTATACAGACATCACGCAGACAATATATTCTGTGATAAAAAATAGCAGTCACAATTATACTCTATTGAGAATTCAGTGGTGTGCATCCTAACACCAAGTGCATCAATGAATTAGAGAAAACAGGCTACGTTTCTAGATTTCGCGTTGATTGGCAGAATGCATGGGTCGGTTAAAAAAACCGATCCACAAGAGAAAAAATATGGGCTGATCGACGTACACAATTCTACAGGTTGTTCCCTTAGGACAGAAACGAGACTTGGTTTAATTGTGGTGGATTGCCAAGTCGGGGGTGCGAGTTTTCGAACGCTCGGCNGCGACTCATAAACGAGAGAGCGCGCGTTGCATGTGACTAGCGGTTTGGACAATAAAGATTGTGCTTTATTGGACGCCTTCTCGCTACATAATGTTTAGAAGGTTGAGCAAAAGCACACTTGCATGCTTGATACCCTGTAAAACGAAGCTAAACATGCTGGAGGTACACCGGACTTGAATATATATCCAGTGAGCGACAGATCGCACAGACAACGAATGAATATCCGAAATTTATCAACCTATCACACAGGGAAGAAAATACCGAGGAGATTATCAGTCACCGAATTTCGAATGCGGCGGATTGCCAATCCTACGGCAAGCGCCATCCTATAGATCAGTACTTCACCGATATTAGTGCCGCGCATCAAAGATAACTCGCCTATGGTCACTTCGTCATCCTGTTTATTATCTCACTTGTTGTCGTCAAGTAACTTACAGTAGAAGAAACATAAGGTTGTCGAAGAGAATCCGTGAACGCCTCCCGAAATGGCTTTGCAACGGTTCGAGAAATCGATCGATACCGACCATCAAGTAAAGCCAGCTGAAGCACCTTGAGCCATTTACACAGTTCCCCAGTCTGTATCTATTTGTACACATGCAGCTGCGGTGATACATATTGAGGGGACAGACATACGGTAAAACAAACGGACCAAGGAACATCTAATAAAGTGGCTGCGTCAACCAGTGAGCCGTGCGTTAATCAACTGAAGCTCGGCCTCATCGATTGCTAGGAGTTTGGCTCAGTAGCTTCAACACACGTCGCCGTTACTGCCCAAGTGGTTCTGCTATCGCACAGAAAATGATTGTTAAATGCAGATACCATGGGAGTGGATTGGCCATTTTGTAACCGTAGGGCAGTACAGTGCGCACATTCATAGTGTAAACCATGCCCACTGGTGAGAGACGGAGGCAGTGGGAGTGCCAGGGTACCTCAGATGAGCAAACCCCAACTGAGTTTAGAAAGGTAAAAGAAGAACTCTCCTCCAAAGCCACCTCCAACTGTGATACAACTCTGATAGAAAAAACTAGACTGTCATCACACACAGTGGGCGTAAATGCATGCCCACCAGTGTTGCATAAATACTTCAGGCTTAGATGGCGCAAACCATCACTATATCGTCATAATTCAATTAACAGGCAATTAAACGCTTTGAACTGCCTGTGCGTCGTCACTAAAGCAGACGATATAGTATAAGTCCACCACTGTGCTTCTTCGGAAGAGTTCATGCCACCATCGGCAACACCATCCAAAGCTCTCTGCCGGAAATGGCCGGTGGGGAAGTTGAAGGAAGAAACCTTTCAGCACTACACAAATAACGACGAAAAATAGAGATAGAACGCCATATGTATTAACTTCACACGAGGTTAAACTGCAGTGCCTTTAAGATATAAACAATTCTCAAGTAAGCCATTCCTGAGAAGAAAACCAAGGAAGCAGATATTTTGACACACAACTATCACTGGTCGATGAAACATGGCGGTGTTCGAGCAACTGACGGACGATGAAGATTTGATTAACATGTTCACGACTTACGTGAATTCCTTTTCATGCTTTCGGAAAAACCGGTGGAACGGAAAAACTACTAACAGGCTCGACGAAACTGAAGCCACATTCAAAAAGTATGAGAGTTCTCCTTGAAGATAAAAGCAACTACCAACTCTTCCAAAGATGAGAGAGTACTCGTAATGTACCAAAACCTAACAGAAAATAATATGCGATGTTCTGACGAGTGTAGTTCCACTGTCCTCAAACAGGATCAGAGGACCATCTAAGCCGAGTGCATTGGAGCGTCCAATGATTTGTGTTTCTATTTGATCCCCACTGCTGTAGAAAGGATACGAGGACCCAGGTTATAGAAGAAAATCAAATCAAGAGGGTGAGGTATCTGAAACGTACAGCCTGGCAAATCGTGCACGGAAGCGCTTCAGCGGTGGGTCACACCTCTGTGAAGACTAAGATTTGGTAAGTCATTTGCTGCGTGGACGTTGCATCACATGGCACCGACTAAATCACAAGGTCTTCTGGAACTTTTCAGACCCAACCAATTCCATCTCGGTTGCACTTCCCGACGGCCACGCTTTGCAGCTTCTTCGCAAGTCTCCAGCATCGTTCCGCTTCAGAGTGAGGCATGTTACATTGTCAACCTTATTATCACCAACATTCTAACAGCCAAGAGCATGACCAGAAAGTATTGCGGCTTGAACCGCCACCCACGTCAACAGTGATGTGGAATATCCTGTAAGAAAATCGTTGCTGAAGAGGCTGTGAGGTAATAACGATAACATCAATAAAAACTGATGATAAATGATGATAAGATTAGGCGGAAGAACTAAAACCGCATGGGTACAGGTACATTATGAAGAATACTATCAGAACCAGAAGAACAACCCAAAGCCGCCAACAGAGGAAACGTCATTTAGAAAATCCGATGCAAGTACTGTGGACAGCACTACGTCGGCCGAACCGAACGGAAATTATCAACACGAACACATGAGCACGAACTGGTCATCAAGAGGCACGATCGATTTTCCCTGATCTCCGCCCACGAGGATGAAACTGGACACGTCTTCAACTTGAATACCGCAGAAATCAGGCAAACATCAAACATGCAAGAGAATTTCTCAAAGCTTGGTACTCATCACCCGGGTCAATGAACAAACACATCGAGCTGGACAAGATCAATGAACCAATGCGAACCAAGGATTTTAGGAGACGTAGACAACATCAAGCACAAATGCCGGTAAACCCAAACGGAGCAACTTGAACTGATCAGACCAAAGTCGAAACAAGACAATGGATAACCAATCGGACAGAATTCCAAGACGAAGAGATGACACACCCGGTCAATTCACAACCAATCCGATTCGAGGTCAAAGCGCGATAGCGACACAAGGAGAAGCCAATCAGACTCCAGCTCCAGGACTCCGGGGCATAATCAATCGGACATCGGGTCGAAGTTCAAGTGCAAGAAAATGAACCAATGGTGAGTCGGGTCAAGGGTCAGACACGACCAACCAGAATTCGGATCAGTAAGTCAACTCACTGCTATATAAGAACAGGCATCCCTCGAACTTCACCAAACCACACGCTCAGAACTATACGCTAAAACACTTACGCACTAGTGATGTCACCTCGCTTGGTGATGAAACGTTTGCGACCTAAATGCCAAGCTCGGCGAACATACAAATTCTAAAACCATCAACTCGAGCCACGAACAATACCACCACTGTTCCCAACCATCAGAAAATTTGTTCAGCTCCGTGGTTGTTCTTTGCTCGTTGACTTGGGAAGAGGCTATTCACCTTTGAGGTCCGGGAGAAGTGTTTGCTACATTTTCTTCAGTGCCGTGTAAAATCTGATTTTTTTCACCAGCCGTTTTGATGCTCTCGGGAATCTTAAAACCGTTCCATTTACTCTATCGTTTCAGTTGACCTTCTTGAGTTTTCGGACTAGCCTGACTTGGTGGTAAATACGAACATGCTCTGGCAGATTCGGTAGTTAGCATTCTTGATCATATAATCGGGCCTCGTGTTTTGAAAGTAACCTCACCTGTGAGCTTACGCTCATCTTTCCATTTTACTGTATTTCATAACGTTGATCCCTGATATGCTGTTGGCTCATAGTTTTTCTCGAAAGTGGACTGTGGTTTGATAGCCGTCTGTATCTCAGGATCATCTGGGCTCGAGATGTAAGACAAACGCACAACGTATACCGGACTTCGAGCTAATTCTATTGATATGTTCTTTCGTACGACAGCTGATTAACCGACTGATCTGCTCGGTTTCTTCCAAAACAAGCATCTGTTAGAGCGTCTGGTGACATGCCCCAGTACTGTGTCATTTTCATGAGAAATCTACGGGTGGGTCATATAGACCGACCTTCAAGCTCACTGGATTGGCTTTTGTCGTCAGTGAAACCTTTAGCGTACGTAGACTGACAGTCTTGTCACTTTGGATGGATTACAGAGCACGCACTTTTGAATGTCTCTGACAAGGATGCCAGAGATTCAGAACAATTTGTAAACAATCATTGATTGTGCGCATCAGCATTGTTTCACTTCTGATCCAGAAGCTGCTCCAGTTCAGTTGAGCCGTTTACGACTTTGAAGCAGTTTGAACACGAGCAACTACCGATCTGAACCAAAAGTAAATTGCGGAAAGGTAGAGGCCAATATTGTGCTCAGGTTGCTGGTCGTGGTCGATTGAGGGTATGCGAAAAACAAGACGGAAATGAAGTCAGTGCGATCCATCCGATAGGTGTGCCGGCGAGATAATTGATTTAAAGATGAGGACACTTGTGTATATATATTTCTATACGCTGCGACAGTAACTAGTCAGGATGGTTTCCTGCTACGCTTTTATGTGTATGCGCTCACTTCTCAGCATCGATTATGTAGGTGGCCTCTGTTGAAAACTGTCCTTTGATTTCCACTAGAGCCTGTTATGCTTGTTGTTTTTCGCCTGAATAAACTCCCGATTTCAAATATCATTCACAACTGAACGAAGAATGAACAAGACGACCAATGTAAATTCGCCTTGTATGCTCTATAATAGGTCTTAACCTCTCGTAGAAAGTCGTATCGGTTGGCCAAACTACTACCATTCTGGAGTATCTGGTCATTTTTGTTGAATACTGTTGTTGTTGTTGTTGTTGTTGTTGTGATTGTTCATACAGTAAGTCCTTTTAGTTAAAACCATAGACACTGTAATCAGGAAAGATCGACTCATTCCATCTATCTGGCCAGACTGTATGGACTGAATTATCGTTGCCTTACACTGTGGTGATTTGACGACGTTAAAAAGGAATGAACAAGTTAATGTGTGCTTCTCACCAAAAACTCCCTCCTTGAGTGATCAATGACCATTTCGGCCACAGTGTGTTTTCCTTAAAAGGGCGGATGGTAATGTTCCGAATCATGTTTTCCTAAGCTTTACTAACCAGCTCCACTTTTTTCGTACTGTTCACGAGGGTCTGGATGTTGAATAGGTACGTTATCCTCAGGCACCAACCAGTACATTTGCCAGCCATCTCTGTTGGTTGATTCCGTGTTCTTTTTCATCCGAAACTTGTGTCATTAGCCTAAGATCTGGTGATCAGACGGCCGGGTCAAATTATACGTTTCATTTGATGCTACGAACTTATTTGCTCTCATCCGTTTCTTTCTGCAAATTCCTACCATCCAAATTGATGATCGTGAACAATAGTTGACTGTACACCGCGTGTCTGTCACAATGGTTACTGGGATGTTGGAATTTTCTAACCTTTCTGTTAATAATCCCCAGTGATAGATTCGCCATCGTCCTGAATCACAGGTAGAACCAGAATCGGCTTAAACCCGTCATTTGTTTACTGGGCTTATGCGTGAACTTTTTGTGTACGGATTTCGACTCTAGAAGTATCACTCCAGATCATTGTGACTCGTCGTTAATGGAACTGATCCCAGCGTTGTGTTAATCACAATGATAGAAGTTATTGGTATTTCTTAAGTAGCCAGAGATTTGATCAGTTTTACTTCAACAGCATCCACATCTGGTCACAACGTTCGGGTAGGCTTTTAACTAGCTGGTTGCAAAAATGTGCACTAAACTGACATTTCTCCTGTTATGATTACTCAGTGGTAGCACTACAGAGGTTTAAGTTCTATTCCATGCTCTCCTGAAGTAAACGAAGACATTGCTGAACAAGCTTGATAAGTTTTACGGTTTCAATTCAAGTGAGTTCCGATGGAATGGTCGGCGTCTTCATGTCTCGTGATCGAGCAATCGTAGCACCAGTCACAAACGAGTATTGCCGATAATTCAAATACGGTAATTCACTTGTGTCTAGCTTGAGGTCTCTGGCACAACGGTCGAACTGGACCGCCCCACAGAAATAAGTAGAGACCAGTTTTCAAATCCCAGTCCTGGTAAGGATGAGCTTTATCGGGAGCGGAACTTGTATCTAGTGCATATTTTCTAGGGAGCTGAAGAGCCTTTGAGTACGAGGGCTGCGACCAACTGCGAGTCGTGCTCGGTCAACGCTCCAGTCTCTGGAGTCCTTCCTGTTCTTTTGTTTGGACCGACCCCGGAAAGACCATACAGGAGCACAGTAGAAGTTGTTGTGAGGCCATTTGGGTTGGCTGTCTGAAGTCCCAGCCTTCCTTCGTAGCCGAGTTTTTCTTCTGCTTCTTCTACATTCTACATTTGTGGCGTCTTGATAGTGCAACATGACTATGGTTCTTGCACGTTTAATAGCATCAGCTAGTGTCTTGATTTGTTTACACGGAACGGCGGTTGTCATTTCGGTGTTTCGGTCGGCATGTTTAGCGCTGACAGCCGACCATCTCTGGTACAGTTTTTTTTCCATACCTGCCGGTTTGCCTGATTGTCCTTGGAGTGCGGAATATGCTTCACTTTTCTTTTTACACCACACCGTTATACCAAGGCGCTCGCGATGAATGTGCACGTTGGAAGATTAAACACTGATCGAAGTGCCTGCGAAGTATGCGAGGTACGAGATGATTATGGGTGACGGACAGTGTGACACTCATTCATTGAAACCACTATT
>QNGE01003544.1:63787-77637 GCA_008508345.1 Paragonimus westermani
CAGCGAATCGCCGAGAAGGAAACCACGGTGGCTGGGTTGCTTACTGTGGTTCAATCTGGGAAAGAACCAGGCTTTATGGTGTTTGCCGTTGCTCTGTAATGCTTGCTTGGTACAGCTCTTACTGAATTGGATGTTGAGTTAAAGGAGCGACTGCCGACGGACCAGCGAAGTGAAGATCTGTCACTACAAATTGCGGACCAAGTCCGCACGGCTTGGGTGCTTAATAGGATGAATGTTGTCCAATCGTAACATGCGAAGTAAACTAACACCATAAACAGTAGACAGTACAATCGTGGAGACCCAGTAAGTCAATACGGAGCTGAGATAACTCAAAAATAAGAACAGAACAGCACAATGAATGTTGCGCTACTGAAGAACACAAAGTATCACTGAAAGTAAGCGAGATTCCGTTCCAACTGGGTGTGAAGTGACCGTTGCAAGGTTCACCGTAATCACCTTTGTAACCAAAATATTCCGTCATCACTCGTCTATCTTAACGAAAGCAAAAGGAACAGAAGTGCTTTATGGGTGCACTCAAACACTGTTAGAAATAAACGGGTGTGGGAAATGGGTTGACTGGTGTGAGTGTAACGAATTCTCTAGTTGAGCAACGAAACACATGACGAACCGAAACGTACTCCATGATGGTTACAACGACTGATGGGAACAAGTTTTGAGAGATCAACGAAACACCATGTGACCACAATAACACCGTAGAACACCCTTTCGTGATAGCCAGGGAACCCAACCAAATGATCTGCAAGCATTGCATTGGTTGTACAAGATGTCCAGACCAGTCCTAGTTTATGAGAATCAGATATGTTGAAATATACACAAGCTAATAAACGGAATACAAACTACTGAAATGCTAATATAAATGTTGTAGAGTACTTGTTCCATAGAGTAAAGCCCATGATGGAGGGGGCAACCAAACTTTATGGGGGGAAACGTTTGCCTTCTCCTTTGGCAATAAATTAAGCCACGTGCTCAATTTGTGAACCACATATAACGCATCGCCGGCGTTGTCCCCTTCGGAGGCGAAAATATTCAGCAGGCAAGCGGGGATCGCCCGATCTGGTCGACAAACGGCATCGAACAAACGACTAGCCACACCGCAACCAGGTAATCGGTAAGTGACTTGTAAATGAAGATTTTCAGGCAAATCATCTTCATCTTTTGTATAGGGCAGCAGTCGTGGCCAGCATCTCGCCTCCAACTGTGCACGATCAGCTGGGCTTAAATGGTCCGACACTGCATATCGTACTCGAGACGTCAGTAACTCGGTATCCTGTTAAAAGCCAGGGAGACCACGAAAACGAATAAATTCGACGGAAGACAGGAACGATGCGAATTACTAAGCAAAACCTCAGCCGCTTCCAATTTGCAGTAAATGTTGGTCTGGCAATAAAATTAAAGATGAGTACACTGCTAGGGTGAGTGCACTGTCCTCGTCAACGAATTAGATTACACCAGAAGGATGTGTTGAGTTACATTAAACCAACCAGTGAGAACAACAATCAACAACCGGCTTCAAAGTGCACATGCGCACCTGAATAGTGGTTTCAATGAATGAGTGTCACACTGTCCGTCACCCATAATCATCTCGTACCTCGCATACTTCGCAGGCACTTCGATCAGTGTTTAATCTTCCAACGTGCACATTCATCGCGAGCGCCTTGGTATAACGGTGTGGTGTAAAAAGAAAAGTGAAGCATATTCCGCACTCCAAGGACAATCAGGCAAACCGGCAGGTATGGAAAAAAAACTGTACCAGAGATGGTCGGCTGTCAGCGCTAAACATGCCGACCGAAACACCGAAATGACAACCGCCGTTCCGTGTAAACAAATCAAGACACTAGCTGATGCTATTAAACGTGCAAGAACCATAGTCATGTTGCACTATCAAGACGCCACAAATGTAGAATGTAGAAGAAGCAGAAGAAAAACTCGGCTACGAAGGAAGGCTGGGACTTCAGACAGCCAACCCAAATGGCCTCACAACAACTTCTACTGTGCTCCTGTATGGTCTTTCCGGGGTCGGTCCAAACAAAAGAACAGGAAGGACTCCAGAGACTGGAGCGTTGACCGAGCACGACTCGCAGTTGGTCGCAGCCCTCGTACTCAAAGGCTCTTCAGCTCCCTAGAAAATATGCACTAGATACAAGTTCCGCTCCCGATAAAGCTCATCCTTACCAGGACTGGGATTTGAAAACTGGTCTCTACTTATTTCTGTGGGGCGGTCCAGTTCGACCGTTGTGCCAGAGACCTCAAGCTAGACACAAGTGAATTACCGTATTTGAATTATCGGCAATACTCGTTTGTGACTGGTGCTACGATTGCTCGATCACGAGACATGAAGACGCCGACCATTCCATCGGAACTCACTTGAATTGAAACCGTAAAACTTATCAAGCTTGTTCAGCAATGTCTTCGTTTACTTCAGGAGAGCATGGAATAGAACTTAAACCTCTGTAGTGCTACCACTGAGTAATCATAACAGGAGAAATGTCAGTTTAGTGCACATTTTTGCAACCAGCTAGTTAAAAGCCTACCCGAACGTTGTGACCAGATGTGGATGCTGTTGAAGTAAAACTGATCAAATCTCTGGCTACTTAAGAAATACCAATAACTTCTATCATTGTGATTAACACAACGCTGGGATCAGTTCCATTAACGACGAGTCACAATGATCTGGAGTGATACTTCTAGAGTCGAAATCCGTACACAAAAAGTTCACGCATAAGCCCAGTAAACAAATGACGGGTTTAAGCCGATTCTGGTTCTACCTGTGATTCAGGACGATGGCGAATCTATCACTGGGGATTATTAACAGAAAGGTTAGAAAATTCCAACATCCCAGTAACCATTGTGACAGACACGCGGTGTACAGTCAACTATTGTTCACGATCATCAATTTGGATGGTAGGAATTTGCAGAAAGAAACGGATGAGAGCAAATAAGTTCGTAGCATCAAATGAAACGTATAATTTGACCCGGCCGTCTGATCACCAGATCTTAGGCTAATGACACAAGTTTCGGATGAAAAAGAACACGGAATCAACCAACAGAGATGGCTGGCAAATGTACTGGTTGGTGCCTGAGGATAACGTACCTATTCAACATCCAGACCCTCGTGAACAGTACGAAAAAAGTGGAGCTGGTTAGTAAAGCTTAGGAAAACATGATTCGGAACATTACCATCCGCCCTTTTAAGGAAAACACACTGTGGCCGAAATGGTCATTGATCACTCAAGGAGGGAGTTTTTGGTGAGAAGCACACATTAACTTGTTCATTCCTTTTTAACGTCGTCAAATCACCACAGTGTAAGGCAACGATAATTCAGTCCATACAGTCTGGCCAGATAGATGGAATGAGTCGATCTTTCCTGATTACAGTGTCTATGGTTTTAACTAAAAGGACTTACTGTATGAACAATCACAACAACAACAACAACAACAACAACAACAACAGTATTCAACAAAAATGACCAGATACTCCAGAATGGTAGTAGTTTGGCCAACCGATACGACTTTCTACGAGAGGTTAAGACCTATTATAGAGCATACAAGGCGAATTTACATTGGTCGTCTTGTTCATTCTTCGTTCAGTTGTGAATGATATTTGAAATCGGGAGTTTATTCAGGCGAAAAACAACAAGCATAACAGGCTCTAGTGGAAATCAAAGGACAGTTTTCAACAGAGGCCACCTACATAATCGATGCTGAGAAGTGAGCGCATACACATAAAAGCGTAGCAGGAAACCATCCTGACTAGTTACTGTCGCAGCGTATAGAAATATATATACACAAGTGTCCTCATCTTTAAATCAATTATCTCGCCGGCACACCTATCGGATGGATCGCACTGACTTCATTTCCGTCTTGTTTTTCGCATACCCTCAATCGACCACGACCAGCAACCTGAGCACAATATTGGCCTCTACCTTTCCGCAATTTACTTTTGGTTCAGATCGGTAGTTGCTCGTGTTCAAACTGCTTCAAAGTCGTAAACGGCTCAACTGAACTGGAGCAGCTTCTGGATCAGAAGTGAAACAATGCTGATGCGCACAATCAATGATTGTTTACAAATTGTTCTGAATCTCTGGCATCCTTGTCAGAGACATTCAAAAGTGCGTGCTCTGTAATCCATCCAAAGTGACAAGACTGTCAGTCTACGTACGCTAAAGGTTTCACTGACGACAAAAGCCAATCCAGTGAGCTTGAAGGTCGGTCTATATGACCCACCCGTAGATTTCTCATGAAAATGACACAGTACTGGGGCATGTCACCAGACGCTCTAACAGATGCTTGTTTTGGAAGAAACCGAGCAGATCAGTCGGTTAATCAGCTGTCGTACGAAAGAACATATCAATAGAATTAGCTCGAAGTCCGGTATACGTTGTGCGTTTGTCTTACATCTCGAGCCCAGATGATCCTGAGATACAGACGGCTATCAAACCACAGTCCACTTTCGAGAAAAACTATGAGCCAACAGCATATCAGGGATCAACGTTATGAAATACAGTAAAATGGAAAGATGAGCGTAAGCTCACAGGTGAGGTTACTTTCAAAACACGAGGCCCGATTATATGATCAAGAATGCTAACTACCGAATCTGCCAGAGCATGTTCGTATTTACCACCAAGTCAGGCTAGTCCGAAAACTCAAGAAGGTCAACTGAAACGATAGAGTAAATGGAACGGTTTTAAGATTCCCGAGAGCATCAAAACGGCTGGTGAAAAAAATCAGATTTTACACGGCACTGAAGAAAATGTAGCAAACACTTCTCCCGGACCTCAAAGGTGAATAGCCTCTTCCCAAGTCAACGAGCAAAGAACAACCACGGAGCTGAACAAATTTTCTGATGGTTGGGAACAGTGGTGGTATTGTTCGTGGCTCGAGTTGATGGTTTTAGAATTTGTATGTTCGCCGAGCTTGGCATTTAGGTCGCAAACGTTTCATCACCAAGCGAGGTGACATCACTAGTGCGTAAGTGTTTTAGCGTATAGTTCTGAGCGTGTGGTTTGGTGAAGTTCGAGGGATGCCTGTTCTTATATAGCAGTGAGTTGACTTACTGATCCGAATTCTGGTTGGTCGTGTCTGACCCTTGACCCGACTCACCATTGGTTCATTTTCTTGCACTTGAACTTCGACCCGATGTCCGATTGATTATGCCCCGGAGTCCTGGAGCTGGAGTCTGATTGGCTTCTCCTTGTGTCGCTATCGCGCTTTGACCTCGAATCGGATTGGTTGTGAATTGACCGGGTGTGTCATCTCTTCGTCTTGGAATTCTGTCCGATTGGTTATCCATTGTCTTGTTTCGACTTTGGTCTGATCAGTTCAAGTTGCTCCGTTTGGGTTTACCGGCATTTGTGCTTGATGTTGTCTACGTCTCCTAAAATCCTTGGTTCGCATTGGTTCATTGATCTTGTCCAGCTCGATGTGTTTGTTCATTGACCCGGGTGATGAGTACCAAGCTTTGAGAAATTCTCTTGCATGTTTGATGTTTGCCTGATTTCTGCGGTATTCAAGTTGAAGACGTGTCCAGTTTCATCCTCGTGGGCGGAGATCAGGGAAAATCGATCGTGCCTCTTGATGACCAGTTCGTGCTCATGTGTTCGTGTTGATAATTTCCGTTCGGTTCGGCCGACGTAGTGCTGTCCACAGTACTTGCATCGGATTTTCTAAATGACGTTTCCTCTGTTGGCGGCTTTGGGTTGTTCTTCTGGTTCTGATAGTATTCTTCATAATGTACCTGTACCCATGCGGTTTTAGTTCTTCCGCCTAATCTTATCATCATTTATCATCAGTTTTTATTGATGTTATCGTTATTACCTCACAGCCTCTTCAGCAACGATTTTCTTACAGGATATTCCACATCACTGTTGACGTGGGTGGCGGTTCAAGCCGCAATACTTTCTGGTCATGCTCTTGGCTGTTAGAATGTTGGTGATAATAAGGTTGACAATGTAACATGCCTCACTCTGAAGCGGAACGATGCTGGAGACTTGCGAAGAAGCTGCAAAGCGTGGCCGTCGGGAAGTGCAACCGAGATGGAATTGGTTGGGTCTGAAAAGTTCCAGAAGACCTTGTGATTTAGTCGGTGCCATGTGATGCAACGTCCACGCAGCAAATGACTTACCAAATCTTAGTCTTCACAGAGGTGTGACCCACCGCTGAAGCGCTTCCGTGCACGATTTGCCAGGCTGTACGTTTCAGATACCTCACCCTCTTGATTTGATTTTCTTCTATAACCTGGGTCCTCGTATCCTTTCTACAGCAGTGGGGATCAAATAGAAACACAAATCATTGGACGCTCCAATGCACTCGGCTTAGATGGTCCTCTGATCCTGTTTGAGGACAGTGGAACTACACTCGTCAGAACATCGCATATTATTTTCTGTTAGGTTTTGGTACATTACGAGTACTCTCTCATCTTTGGAAGAGTTGGTAGTTGCTTTTATCTTCAAGGAGAACTCTCATACTTTTTGAATGTGGCTTCAGTTTCGTCGAGCCTGTTAGTAGTTTTTCCGTTCCACCGGTTTTTCCGAAAGCATGAAAAGGAATTCACGTAAGTCGTGAACATGTTAATCAAATCTTCATCGTCCGTCAGTTGCTCGAACACCGCCATGTTTCATCGACCAGTGATAGTTGTGTGTCAAAATATCTGCTTCCTTGGTTTTCTTCTCAGGAATGGCTTACTTGAGAATTGTTTATATCTTAAAGGCACTGCAGTTTAACCTCGTGTGAAGTTAATACATATGGCGTTCTATCTCTATTTTTCGTCGTTATTTGTGTAGTGCTGAAAGGTTTCTTCCTTCAACTTCCCCACCGGCCATTTCCGGCAGAGAGCTTTGGATGGTGTTGCCGATGGTGGCATGAACTCTTCCGAAGAAGCACAGTGGTGGACTTATACTATATCGTCTGCTTTAGTGACGACGCACAGGCAGTTCAAAGCGTTTAATTGCCTGTTAATTGAATTATGACGATATAGTGATGGTTTGCGCCATCTAAGCCTGAAGTATTTATGCAACACTGGTGGGCATGCATTTACGCCCACTGTGTGTGATGACAGTCTAGTTTTTTCTATCAGAGTTGTATCACAGTTGGAGGTGGCTTTGGAGGAGAGTTCTTCTTTTACCTTTCTAAACTCAGTTGGGGTTTGCTCATCTGAGGTACCCTGGCACTCCCACTGCCTCCGTCTCTCACCAGTGGGCATGGTTTACACTATGAATGTGCGCACTGTACTGCCCTACGGTTACAAAATGGCCAATCCACTCCCATGGTATCTGCATTTAACAATCATTTTCTGTGCGATAGCAGAACCACTTGGGCAGTAACGGCGACGTGTGTTGAAGCTACTGAGCCAAACTCCTAGCAATCGATGAGGCCGAGCTTCAGTTGATTAACGCACGGCTCACTGGTTGACGCAGCCACTTTATTAGATGTTCCTTGGTCCGTTTGTTTTACCGTATGTCTGTCCCCTCAATATGTATCACCGCAGCTGCATGTGTACAAATAGATACAGACTGGGGAACTGTGTAAATGGCTCAAGGTGCTTCAGCTGGCTTTACTTGATGGTCGGTATCGATCGATTTCTCGAACCGTTGCAAAGCCATTTCGGGAGGCGTTCACGGATTCTCTTCGACAACCTTATGTTTCTTCTACTGTAAGTTACTTGACGACAACAAGTGAGATAATAAACAGGATGACGAAGTGACCATAGGCGAGTTATCTTTGATGCGCGGCACTAATATCGGTGAAGTACTGATCTATAGGATGGCGCTTGCCGTAGGATTGGCAATCCGCCGCATTCGAAATTCGGTGACTGATAATCTCCTCGGTATTTTCTTCCCTGTGTGATAGGTTGATAAATTTCGGATATTCATTCGTTGTCTGTGCGATCTGTCGCTCACTGGATATATATTCAAGTCCGGTGTACCTCCAGCATGTTTAGCTTCGTTTTACAGGGTATCAAGCATGCAAGTGTGCTTTTGCTCAACCTTCTAAACATTATGTAGCGAGAAGGCGTCCAATAAAGCACAATCTTTATTGTCCAAACCGCTAGTCACATGCAACGCGCGCTCTCTCGTTTATGAGTCGCAATTCCAACCCGCAGCACCCCCCGGTTTCCGTTCACACGTCGTGTGCACTTCTAACCGGTTTACGTGCGTGACCGGTGCCTTCTATCGGAGGGTTTTTCGCTTGCCATTCCTCGTCTGTTTGTCCGATTCCGTTGCGCGATGGCTCGTCCGGCTGCTCGTGCTGTCCGCCATCCACCCAGTGTTGGCCTTGACCGTATTCCAACATCGTGTCGAGATGTTCCTCTGAATGTTGGAAAAACCACGCCTCCGATCTGGCCGTCTGTCGTATTTCGCCTGCCCTGCCTCGCCCGTTGGTCCGATCTAGTCGAGCGATGACTCATCCGGTCGCGCACGTTGTCCTTGATCCGATCGCGGCAGGTTTTCGAACGTACCTCCCCCACGTTGAGGTATTCGGCCGAGCGTTCGAAAACTCGCACCCCCGACTTGGCAATCCACCACAATTAAACCAAGTCTCGTTTCTGTCCTAAGGGAACAACCTGTAGAATTGTGTACGTCGATCAGCCCATATTTTTTCTCTTGTGGATCGGTTTTTTTAACCGACCCATGCATTCTGCCAATCAACGCGAAATCTAGAAACGTAGCCTGTTTTCTCTAATTCATTGATGCACTTGGTGTTAGGATGCACACCACTGAATTCTCAATAGAGTATAATTGTGACTGCTATTTTTTATCACAGAATATATTGTCTGCGTGATGTCTGTATAAACCACAGTTATCGATGATTGGACAATTCATTTATCTGTTGCTCGGCCATAAATATTCCTCGCGTTCCTCTTTATCGACCTGTGATTTTAACACAGTGGACTTAATTGGCTCGCGCCTTATCATTATGTGCTCTTTAATTCCTTCTGGGCAAATCGTATGCGCCATCGAACGCTCGGTCATGCAAACCTGTTTACGGCTGACAGCTGTTAGTTTGCCATTGACTCTCAAACAGATGTCACAGAAAGTATGTGTCGTAATCTCATGAAAGTGTACTCGGTCCACAGATTCCCTATTATCGACAACGTATAGCGAAACATAGCGTTTTATGGTTACGTGATGTGTATGTGAATTTTGTTTATGCCACAATTCTTGTAACCGCAGTTGGCTTATTTGCAACAGACTGCGACGCAATTTATACTGCTGTTGTTGACATTGGTACACCACTTTTATTTTCTCGTTGAGTCGCTTCGGTGATCATCGTTTTAGCTCCCACTCTGGCTGCGCGCTCATATATCGTAACCACAAGGAATAAACCGGCTTATGATTATGATACAAAACAAACGATGCATAACACTCAATATGTATCTGTGGATGTCTCGCTGGTAAACCTAATTTGTATTACCATGTGCTAACGTTTTGCAGCGCATGTTCTGAAAATGTTAATTAATATTCCTTTTCTGGCTAGAATACTATGACGTGTTGAACACAAGCTGATAGGGATAACTTATTCCTAGGAAAAAACGATTTCGTTTTTGTATCAGCAGGCATGTCTTTCGACTTTTTGACTTATTCAGTCTAGATGAGCTCTGATACTCGTTTAAAATAACGACCTATACCAAAACAGCAGTCACTTCCACCATCTCCATTTGTGGACTTTATCTACATTATACTACTTCGTGACATGAATGACAATGATTCGTGGCGCCGCAACGGTATGCACTTCACTAGAGCGTTCTTTGATCTGGTAATACCTGTTCCAATAGTCGTTATCGGCTGGAAATTGAGGTTTGACTTCGGTACTCTGGTAAACGTTGCATACTGAGTAATTAATGGAGCCTAGAGAAACCGAACATACTGAAGTGGTTCTGCTGGAGTCTGCGGAGTACGTGTGATAAATTCAAATGTTCTTACTGGGAGAACTTTTTCCAGCAACCATGTTGCTTGTTGGACACTGTTTTGTTCCTTGCGTAAAACAGCAATCATCGACCAGGAAACCAAGAACTAAGCAAGACATGGAGGAAGACGTTTACGCGATTGTGAATTAAAACCCATAAATTTCCACTCAGGCACGAGTCGGCGATCTACTAAACAGGTACTGTTTTTCCCAGACATCCATCTATACAAATTTGGTCATATTTCGGTTTTAAGGAAAACTTATTGAGGTGAACCTAATCAGTATGTAAGATGTTCTCACGGTGCTTTTATCCAGCATCCCACGTTGACGAAAAGCATACTCTTCATCCATAAACCAGCGTTCTTTCTTCGTGGTGGAGTCCCTGATTTAAATCCTTGGAAAATTTTGATGAACTCAATGGTTTGAAATCTATGCTCTATACTCCGTTGCGAAACTAACACAGAGGATGATAACATCTCGGAACACTTCCCTTACATATACTAACGGTCGGACCAACAGGTGTTGTAACGCAACGTGAATTCTTTAGTTTGGTCGTACAAGTGGATCGTTTCCGGTTAGTTCAGATTGAACACCACCCACATTTACTTTACTTTTAACTGTTAAGAAACCTGTTTCAAATATTCGTCCTTGGTTTATAACTGGCATTGTATTTTTATACAAGGTTGTTGGAATCTGATTTTCGTAGCTATGTACTGCTAGCGACATTTAAGTTACATCATACCAAGTGAAACTACTGGAGGTTTAGACAACTTCTAAGGTAGTGGCACACGATACTGTATGGATGAACCAAACAATTATACTATGCAGATCAATTATGGACAGGTGTTGAATATGTGGTCCGTAGACGTGAGTTGGGAGAAGGTTAGCGAAATCTTACTCCGCTTGCGTTATATCCGGATCACTCCAGACCCTGATGCAGATCGATCTAACGTGTCTAAAAATGAGCTGAACGAAATCCTCGCCTGATAGTACAAAAACTTGCCAGGTGCCCTGTGTTGTCGACAAGTTATTTCAATCCATGATTGTCCATATCTCAGAAACGATTTGATATATCTGAATTCTGACAGCAGAATCGTATTCTTCGGGTCAGGTTTACCCTAAACCCAACATAACCGGATACTGACAAATTTGATAGTGGCCACGATAACCTGTTCGTGCAAATCCGTGCATCCGCCGGTGATGATAGACTGCTGTGTAGTATGTTCCCAGTTCCACAATAACCTAATCGCTGTCTCTGTGAACAACTCAAGAACGAATGTAATCTGAATATAGCTGTTCGGAAACAAAAACATTCAGACCGTCCCTGGGAAGCCCAACAGCGTCGCCGGAGTGACCCAGGTCGTCTGACTGTCTATTGGACATTTGTGAAATGTAGGATGAAGAATCCCCGTGAAGTCCGCAGCGAATCGCCGAGAAGGAAACCACGGTGGCTGGGTTGCTTACTGTGGTTCAATCTGGGAAAGAACCAGGCTTTATGGTGTTTGCCGTTGCTCTGTAATGCTTGCTTGGTACAGCTCTTACTGAATTGGATGTTGAGTTAAAGGAGCGACTGCCGACGGACCAGCGAAGTGAAGATCTGTCACTACAAATTGCGGACCAAGTCCGCACGGCTTGGGTGCTTAATAGGATGAATGTTGTCCAATCGTAACATGCGAAGTAAACTAACACCATAAACAGTAGACAGTACAATCGTGGAGACCCAGTAAGTCAATACGGAGCTGAGATAACTCAAAAATAAGAACAGAACAGCACAATGAATGTTGCGCTACTGAAGAACACAAAGTATCACTGAAAGTAAGCGAGATTCCGTTCCAACTGGGTGTGAAGTGACCGTTGCAAGGTTCACCGTAATCACCTTTGTAACCAAAATATTCCGTCATCACTCGTCTATCTTAACGAAAGCAAAAGGAACAGAAGTGCTTTATGGGTGCACTCAAACACTGTTAGAAATAAACGGGTGTGGGAAATGGGTTGACTGGTGTGAGTGTAACGAATTCTCTAGTTGAGCAACGAAACACATGACGAACCGAAACGTACTCCATGATGGTTACAACGACTGATGGGAACAAGTTTTGAGAGATCAACGAAACACCATGTGACCACAATAACACCGTAGAACACCCTTTCGTGATAGCCAGGGAACCCAACCAAATGATCTGCAAGCATTGCATTGGTTGTACAAGATGTCCAGACCAGTCCTAGTTTATGAGAATCAGATATGTTGAAATATACACAAGCTAATAAACGGAATACAAACTACTGAAATGCTAATATAAATGTTGTAGAGTACTTGTTCCATAGAGTAAAGCCCATGATGGAGGGGGCAACCAAACTTTATGGGGGGAAACGTTTGCCTTCTCCTTTGGCAATAAATTAAGCCACGTGCTCAATTTGTGAACCACATATAACGCATCGCCGGCGTTGTCCCCTTCGGAGGCGAAAATATTCAGCAGGCAAGCGGGGATCGCCCGATCTGGTCGACAAACGGCATCGAACAAACGACTAGCCACACCGCAACCAGGTAATCGGTAAGTGACTTGTAAATGAAGATTTTCAGGCAAATCATCTTCATCTTTTGTATAGGGCAGCAGTCGTGGCCAGCATCTCGCCTCCAACTGTGCACGATCAGCTGGGCTTAAATGGTCCGACACTGCATATCGTACTCGAGACGTCAGTAACTCGGTATCCTGTTAAAAGCCAGGGAGACCACGAAAACGAATAAATTCGACGGAAGACAGGAACGATGCGAATTACTAAGCAAAACCTCAGCCGCTTCCAATTTGCAGTAAATGTTGGTCTGGCAATAAAATTAAAGATGAGTACACTGCTAGGGTGAGTGCACTGTCCTCGTCAACGAATTAGATTACACCAGAAGGATGTGTTGAGTTACATTAAACCAACCAGTGAGAACAACAATCAACAACCGGCTTCAAAGTGCACATGCGCACCTGAATAGTGGTTTCAATGAATGAGTGTCACACTGTCCGTCACCCATAATCATCTCGTACCTCGCATACTTCGCAGGCACTTCGATCAGTGTTTAATCTTCCAACGTGCACATTCATCGCGAGCGCCTTGGTATAACGGTGTGGTGTAAAAAGAAAAGTGAAGCATATTCCGCACTCCAAGGACAATCAGGCAAACCGGCAGGTATGGAAAAAAAACTGTACCAGAGATGGTCGGCTGTCAGCGCTAAACATGCCGACCGAAACACCGAAATGACAACCGCCGTTCCGTGTAAACAAATCAAGACACTAGCTGATGCTATTAAACGTGCAAGAACCATAGTCATGTTGCACTATCAAGACGCCACAAATGTAGAATGTAGAAGAAGCAGAAGAAAAACTCGGCTACGAAGGAAGGCTGGGACTTCAGACAGCCAACCCAAATGGCCTCACAACAACTTCTACTGTGCTCCTGTATGGTCTTTCCGGGGTCGGTCCAAACAAAAGAACAGGAAGGACTCCAGAGACTGGAGCGTTGACCGAGCACGACTCGCAGTTGGTCGCAGCCCTCGTACTCAAAGGCTCTTCAGCTCCCTAGAAAATATGCACTAGATACAAGTTCCGCTCCCGATAAAGCTCATCCTTACCAGGACTGGGATTTGAAAACTGGTCTCTACTTATTTCTGTGGGGCGGTCCAGTTCGACCGTTGTGCCAGAGACCTCAAGCTAGACACAAGTGAATTACCGTATTTGAATTATCGGCAATACTCGTTTGTGACTGGTGCTACGATTGCTCGATCACGAGACATGAAGACGCCGACCATTCCATCGGAACTCACTTGAATTGAAACCGTAAAACTTATCAAGCTTGTTCAGCAATGTCTTCGTTTACTTCAGGAGAGCATGGAATAGAACTTAAACCTCTGTAGTGCTACCACTGAGTAATCATAACAGGAGAAA
>QNGE01003545.1:0-16135 GCA_008508345.1 Paragonimus westermani
AGCGCGGTCTGCAAATGAGTGTTTTTGTTCCTAGTCCCGTTGGTTTCTCCAATAAAATTCGATGGTAGACTGATTCATTCAAACAAATGGGTCACCTAGACTGAATCCAATCATAGAAATAGTAGTCTTCAGCCGGGCAGACGTGAAATGTTCCCCTGTATCGTTTAAGTGGCTTTTACTGGTGCACATGATTCTTTGACCAGCTGCTGGCCTACCCGACGGACTGAACACCATGTACCCAATACTGGGCACAGCTTGGCAGTAATTCCTTCACGTACCTATTATGAACTTGCTTAGTGAATGGCACGGTTTCGTTGTCGTACTGACTCTGTCCACTCTTGCTAGAGAATACGACAGTGACACCCCGCCGTATGGTTTTGAGTATCGCTATAGTGTACACTCGTTGCACCGGCTACCCTGCTCTGACAGCGTCAGCTTCAGCTGAGATTGCTCTCGTATACTCACAGTTCAAGAAAACATTTGGTCTATGTGATCCTGGAGGTGGTTTATGAGGTTACATCGTTCGTGCTGGTAGGCCAAGATGGATATTCCACTCAGTCATAGTACCAGAACACCTCTACATGAGTGTTTCAATAAACTGAGACAATACAGCTTCGGACTTTCCGATAGTTCTGCCTCGACGATTTTATGGGTAAATGTAACAAGTTCTTGTCATGGACAGTGGCGTAAAGACAGACCCACAAATTGCATCCAATTGTCCTATTGGCGGACCACACTAGTTAAAACAACACCTCATAGCCTCGGGAAAATGATGTCGTTGTAGAAGTTCCATTCAACTTCCTGAGATGAACAATGCTAAGTGACTAGCACGGACGAATTTTCGTACGGCAATTCGGCCATGGTTAACGTGTGGTCCACGTCACAGTAAAGAACACGACCCCATCACGAAAGTTTAATGAACATTCAAATCTTGGTCGCGGTACAGAAAATCTCTAACATTAACTGAACATGCGTTTGGTGCAGAGACCGAGTGAATTTACAGGTCTGTATTTAAAACAGTTATCTCCGTTCAGTACTTTGAAAGAAACCGTTAGAAGGTGAAAAGTGGCAGCTACTAACATTTCGTATTGACCCGTTCCCACCACATAACTAATTAGCACGGAAAACTTTCAATCGGAAGTCTATAGTACTACTTGAAGGGTATGAACAAAGAAACCAACGATAAAAACATTTAATCATATGATCGGAATGACACTCGCTGGACTTAAGTTGCGGTGAGTATATTCGTCTACTGTTTTGTCCAAAACTTATTGTACAGAGTTTACTAGAGACTTTATGCATGACGCCTTTCAGGCGGTTATTGTTCATACCGTGAATCACGGTTGGCGGCATCCTGTCCGGGTTAGCCTGCCATGGTGACCGGAGCCAGAGGACACCTGCACCTAACCGCCACCACAGGTGTCATGCGCTGCACCACTTGTGGTTCCACCCACACACCACGTACCGAATGTAAACCCGAAGCAATAAGACTAGAGGGCGTGTGAATGAGGCCTTCATGTCCAGTCGACCAATGGTGGTTAGCCAATTCATAGGTTGGCACGAAACTCAAATCTCTGTCTCTCAGGAACTAAACAGACAGTGAGATTGCAATCGTAAGATTTACACTGAAAAGAAAAATAGTGAAAATTTGACGCAAGAATCACATCATTGTATGAGTACATGTTAGTGCACTCAGGAGAGGATATGGAGTAGAATCAAAATGCAAGGTTGTATTTGAAAAAAACACAGACAAAACAATCATCATACAGTACACCAAAATAGCTGAACAAAAGGAAAGGTGGAATACCACAGACATTCAGGTTTGTGAGGAAGGGAGAGCGTGAGTTGCCAAACTACGGTGGTCGTTGATTGATGTGAATTCGAAAAAATGGATATAACAGATATAAATTACTTAACCCTAATGTACTCATTGCCTCTTGGACGACGGTGTACTGTGAGTACGTTATTGACCCACTAATACTAAACGGCCAGTGCATTCGCGGCAGCACGCAACGCATCGCCATATACTCATTCCCCCAGGACGTGTGGTACCGAAGATTCTTTTGTGTACCGCGCGCTTCATATCACGGCCGCTCATTTGCTGTTCACTGAACATGTGGGCGTCCATATGGATCTCCAGACCATCCGTTTCATCCCCAAGTCTTCTCAACATCTGAAGGCAACATTACAACACGAAAGATTGACCTGGACACAAACACACATCACTTTGGATTTAATCGTTGGTGCACGATCGGCCCTTGGCCTTGTTAGCCAGTATTTCTCGCAAGTTTATATTTTGTACAAGAACACTCACTAATTAATCGGTCTCTATTCTTAATGTGTTTTCGGTTTCATGAATATCTGCGGTTAATGAGCCGTGTGCCAAATTAGTACTTCTTTTCAAGAAGGGCTGGCTGAAACGTCTATGGAACTGTTAATGCTCTGACCAACTGTAAGGGAAATTCAAACTACGGGGTAACCCATGTCCCCTGAATTCACTTTGTGTGAGTGGTGGTTGGTTGCTAAGCTGAAGTGTAGAGAGGATGAGCAGAGACATTCATATTTACATGCACAACGTTGATCAGAATCGGTTGAGCATTGCAAACCAACATGGTAGTCTTCAACTTGAAGTGCATTCAGCTTTATGACTGATTCTTTAAAATGAGATCCAGCTGTGAAAAGTCACGGCTTCGGCTGGATTCGAGCCGGCGACAGAAACAGCGTGCCTCAACGCGCTAAGCGCTCTATCAGCTGATTCTTTAACGTGTGTCCAACTGAGTTTAACAAGCGATGAATGTAAGTCGTGGTCACAGCCTGTTGGGACTTCAATTTGTGATCGGGTGCGTGTATCAAGTATAAATAAGCATTGTAGGTTAACGTTACCGAAAAGATTATTTGGTGACAGACCAGACAATCAAACCTTATCTCACGTTTTGCCACATCAGACTACATGGGAGATGAACGGTTTCGTTGACTCAAGCGTCAAGATAATTCATGTTAATTTTTACTGATGAGTAGTCGGGGATTTGGTTTATTTTCAAGTTGACCATCACTCACATTTGATTGCAGCCTTCGCACTCAGATAGACTCTCCAGCCAGCCTCTTTCGAAAAGAAGCATTAGACTCGAGTTTCGCTCTCATGAGAGCTCGTCAGTAGATCTTCACTGTTAATCTTGTTTATGTGTAACGGTCGTTGCCAGCTCCAGTTGACCACGTTAGCTGCAAAGTTTGTGGGTCACACTCGTGACTCCAGCATTCATATTTGACACACTAATTGGTCTGCGTATATTAAACAAGGATGTGCACTACTGATGAGCTCTAGTGAGAGCGAAACTCGAGTCTAGTGCTTCGTTTCGAAATAGGCTGACTGGAAACTCTGTCTGAATGCGAAAGCTGCGATCAAATGTGAGTGATGGTCAACTTGTTAATTTTTACATTAGCAAACAAACATTTTTGCGCACTCAGTGATTATCGGTTCTCCACGAAACTTGTTTCACAAGGACTTGATATTTACGTGCCCTGGTTGTTTGTAACCAATGTAACACATCTAATGTGTTCGTGATTATCGTAAGCTTATGACGATCAATAACGACATCGTGGTCAAATTGCATGATGCGTTCGCCCAGGTCGAGGACGTAATTTGCGCCCATTTTTAACCCAACCTATATAGTTAAACAATTCACTTTGTCACACAGTTTAAAGATTAGTTTCATTTTCGCTGGACAGAAATATCCAAAAATCAATCCGCCGTTTCTTTCCTTCTCTAAATTCCAAACGGTAGTTCATCGGGGGACTTACGGGTGCAGACAGTTTCCAGACCGATTAACAACCGTTTAAAGGTTCGAATTCCAATTACTGGTAAGAGAACGCCTACATATAAAATGGATTCTACATAAACATTCCGGCTGTCTACGATTGCTCTGCTGTAACTACGATGTGATGATTCCGGACCTCCCGTTACAAACAATATATACACACCAATTAGTGTGTCAAATATGAATGCTGAGGTCACGAGTGTGACCCATAAACTTTACAGCTAACGTGGCCAACTGGGGCTGGCAACGACCGTTACACATAAACAAGATTAACAGTGAAGATCGATAAGCCTAATTTCAAACTCGATCCTTAGAGATGTTCCAAAACGCACGTTAAACAACAATCAATCTTGTCGACTGATTGCCAACAAACGAGAAGAAAGAATGTTCCAGTGTTATGTCTACTCCGACCGGTAGGATATTTCTGTCCTTCACATAGTTTATGGTTGTTTTCATAATTTCATTTTTCACGTCGTTCAATCTTTTCAACTTTCTTTGTCACTTAAACATTTTTCTCTCTCTCTCTCTCTCTCAAATAAATGTCCAATTCTTGGATGTTTGAATATCACCTTCACCGCTGTCTGTATGACAAGCACGGAATTCACAGTAAACCACGTCTGGATTATGTGGAGTTTCACTACAACACACAAGACGATCAGGCGACATGCTACTAGCCAAAGGTCAGAAGGTCGCAGATTGGTCGGGCTGATAAACATAAGTGATAGACACAACCAGTTGGCGAATCACAGGAGAGCTGTAGCTGCCACTTAACTCGATCAACTGGGAGAAAGGCTGTTTGGTTGACAGAAAGCATTTGTGTGAATAGCGAAATGGCTACCGGTGGTCAGACGACAGCTGCGAACACAAAGAATGTCCGCAACGTCTTAATTCCTATTGATGGCAGCACTCATGCGGAGCAAGCATTCAAATGGTACATGAAGCATATGAAACATGACGATGACAATGTGACATTTATCAATGTCATTGAACCTGTTTACACAAGTCCATCGTTCGGCTTGGCCGTGGATTCACCTCCATTGCCTGACATAGGTCGCGTGATGGAGGAGAGTATACACACTGGGAAGAATCTCTGTCAACAATGCATGCGCGAAGCCAAATCTGCCAATTTAAACTCACAAGCATACCTACACGTGGATAGTAGACCAGGTCCGGCAATAGTGAAATCTGTCACTGATCACGGGGCGGACGTGGTGGTGATGGCAAATCGTGGCCTTGGAGTCCTACGCCGTACATTTCTTGGCAGCGTCAGTGACTATGTGTTACATCACGCGCATACTCCAGTAGTGATCGTTCCTCCATCACAGCCGGAAATAAAGTAATTTGACAGTAAACTATCTGGTACAATCATGTCAACTTGATTTTTAATTCCAAATATATTACACCTGCTAGTAAGATATATGTTGTATTTGTCTATCCTAGAAAAGGTGTTCATAGAACACCTGTAATAATATACTCGACATTTATCGGAATCGATGAGTTCGGTTCTCGCTTATGTGTGTTGATAGGTTTCTGCTGGATGTTGAATCTAGGTGGTCTAAGTAGGTCCTATCCAGTGTGGATGAGATAGAGTACAACAAATCATGTTGGCTACACACGTGTTTAATGATATGCAGAATTAGACTGATTGCTTTCTTTTATAAACTAGTGTTCCGGAAAAGTGACCCAGTCAAATCTACATTGGCCTCGTCTTATTTCGGAGACAGATATTGGGTACGGAGAACTGATGCTAGCAAGATCATTAAAAAACCATTACTCAAACCGACCTATGTCAGCCGTATCCTATAGCCTGCCGTAGAGAAAAGACTAACACTGGAACACCGTGACAAACCTACGCCACTTTGGCTGGCTTGAAGCAAACATAGGACAAGTTTATTTATGACAATTTGCGTGATAGATCAGGTAATTTAGAAGAGAATTAATTGCGAGAACTGTGGACTTTGGCCGGATTCGTTTGAGCTTGCTGCTTTTGTCACTGGTTCGAATCCAGTCGAAGCATAACTTTGAGCAATTCGGCTTCTTCCTGGCCGTTCTGTTCGTCTAGCTATTTCTTACAATCATAACATGATACGATTAGTTATTTTTCCTCAGTATGTGTTTAAAACTGAACTGAAACGTCTTTCCGCAAAAGTCATGTTCACATATGTCGGTTCAGGATATGCAGAAGCTTCGCGGAAACACTGTAACTGTCACCTTCAGGACCGCGATCACAGTACCAAGTTATGTTCGTGTAATGTTTGCAGTTGGCGGTGTTTATGATAAAATATAGTGCTATAAAGTTTTTCATGAGGTTTACGTGAGACAAGTTGCCTACCCTACAAGTTCCACTGATTAAGTACGAGCTGTTCTTAGCGCGGATTTTGAAAATCAGTGAGGTCTACAGTGATTCATTCTTAGGGTGGACCCTTCTGATGATGACAGAACAGTTTCAACATTCTCACTATTGTCTGTAATGAACCTATAGCTAAGGTGAATGACGAAACTGTCTGGATTTTTAGGACCAGCAATAGCACTTTGATCTGTACATGAATGACACTGAGTTGATGATTCTTCGCACTCATGGTAACTCCGAAGTTCATCCATACAGGTGCCTGCAGATTAGTTATAACGCTGCAACATGTGCTTAAACGATGAGTGCCAGGGTGGAGTACAAAATGTCGATTTTTCGAATTGGCATGGCACATTGAACTTATTATACACTACTCATATGATGTATGCTAACATGTTCGATTTAGTAAGTGTGATCACCCGAGACAACCGACCAAGATCAGCTCTCACATTTGACCTAGGTTCACATAACAGTCTGAAGACTGCTGTTGCAATGTTGGATTTGGTGGTCACTCAGGAATGTTGTCGATAGGTTTAGCATGAGACAGGCGTTCAAACGCACTTGCGTCTGAATGTGTGGCAAACAGTTAAGTTGGTGACGAGACCATTATGCTCTTGTATGATCCATCAACTACAGGCCTTAGAGTTGAAACTGTAGGGAAAGCAAGCTAGGTTGTTCACCCACTTCACGAAGATGTTGGCTGCCATAGGACAGTATACAAAACGAATCCTTAAAAGGGGATGACCATACTTCTCCTAATTTCGTAGTGATAATTCTAGCACCAGATCAAATGAACATGGCATTCACTAATCAGTTGGCCTATCGTATCGTCATCCCAATCTTTGATACTCTCGTCTATCTGATTTATTCAGTTTTTCCCTCTCTTTTCATACATCCTTTGGCGAACGCTTTTTGTCAGCCACTAATCTACTGTTCGTTTTTCAACCTACCAAACTCAATGATCATAGTCCAAGCAAGTGATAAATCCCGTCACGACCGAATGTGTTCTTCACCGAACGCACAATCTCCGTTACTGTCCCGAATCAACAGAGCACTTATACCGTGTTCCGACAGATGCCGTCACAACGAGGCTACACCTTCACGTAGTGTGAGGGCTTACGTATGTGGATGACCTACTGGGCTAAGCTGGACGGTGTGTTGACCACACTAACAAAGTTACTCATACTAGACAGGCCAGGAGGTGTGACAAACCACCGTCTCCTGGTTCTCCAGGCTGAGAGTTGTAAGAAGGTTGGTGTCATTTTTTTCTTCCGAAAAACGTACCATTTCTGGTGCACTGCCACTCACTCGCTGCCTTGCGGCACAGGCTTTTGAGTCAAAGGCTTTGGTTGAGAATCCTAATCGTTTTCCTGTCTAGGTCTGGGCGTCGTAGTATTATCTCAAACCAGTTACAATCATAACATCGGTGATTCCATACTGTATCGGCTGTCTGGCGATATAAACCGGGTGGCACTATCTGTTGCGTACAGCAGGGTGGGTCGACGAAAACATGCCATTGTCCTGTCAGATATGGCTCTCAGGCCCATCCCTACCTCCATTTCTGACCATTACTCCACAGTTCCCACAACAGATACGGCTAATCTTAGTAACACTTGGCCCGTAAGTACCACTCAGCTTCAGGCCCCCCTCGTCCATTGCTTAGACCTAGAATGCGAACTAATACAGGTGCCTTCAACGTTCACACACTGAAATAGATAGGTCAACATGCCGCTCACGCAAGAACGTTAGACTCGTTGCACGTTGATGTCTGTATCTTTGAAACCAGAATGCAGGAAGTAGCCAACTTCGGGTGACCCCACGGCTTCCGTTACCCCTCAGGCTGAAGTAGGTATAATCCTGAGCACGACGGCCGTAAGTACATTAGTAGATTGAATTCCTGTTGGCGGTAGACCTTCTGCTGTCCACTTGGAATGTTCTGTTGAGGCTAGGTGTAGACGCAAAACCTTCGGAAATCTATTAATTGTGTCTACTTTTGCCCCTACTGACTGCAGTGACGTCGTCGTCAACGACGCGTCTCACTGGGAGCTGGCCGCCGTCCTCCGGTCGACACTTGGTTCTGATGTAGTCATTCTGGCTGAGGATATGAATGCCTAGGTCAGGCGCCTTGATGAGGCCTGTTTGGGTTAGCATCACATCGTTCGGATAATGTCAGGCGACTGTTGCAACTGTGCACTCAGCGCAAGCTATTTTTAGACTGCATGAGTTTTAGGCATCGTGCACGTCACTGCTATACTTGGTGCCCACATTCTCCGAACCAGGTCTGGTCTCAGGTAGACCACATAGCCGTTAGTTATAGGTGGCCTAATTCCATCCAGGGCTGTCGTTCTTATTCGAGATTCAGATCATGCACTGGTGGGTTATCGATTCTTTCTTAATTTTGCTGGGCAACGACCCCACCGACAGCAACGACTAGCTGTTGAGAAACCGGTTTCACCATCGGTAAAACCCAAGTACCAAACCAGCTTAGAGAGCTGTCTTAGCAGTTCCCACTCCGATTATCCTGATAGCTAATGGACAGAGATCTCACAGGTCATTCGAGAACCAGGCACAGCAGCATGCGGCACGGGGGTACGTGGGGGTGAACAGACATTGTATCTCGAAGAAACCTCTGGATTTGTTTGGAAGCCAGACAGAAGATTCCTCCTTTGGCTCATCAGCACAGTGTCTGCTTGGGGGACTGGTATTTATGTCCCGTCTATCGCAATGTTCGTTTGAGCTTTATAAAAACCACAATTTACACTATAATTCTGACTCCAACGCTTCCGGTTAATCACGTACTGTCACTCTAATCGGATTTGAAGCACAGGGTTTAATCCATCTTCATGTTACGTTAGCTGAGCCAATGAGCACTTAAGAAATTGGGTGAATACGTCACACTTACATGTGTCTGCAAAGGATTGACAACAAATTGTATAAATTGTATAATTTTCCCTTAACTCACATTACTGTTGGGGATATTAAATACCCCCAAAAACTGTCCAATTAACCGGTATTGAACATTTATTACTTCTGTAAATACGAATTCCTCTTTTTCGCGCCAACTATGTTCGCTCAGTCGTTCCACGTTATAATAATTACCGAGCGAACGCTCTCCAGGCATTTTCAAACAGTCTATCGATAGTCGGTTCTCAGCTAACTTTCCTATCCTATGGGTACATTGCACTCCCTATCTGAGCTACAGAAACTGCTAGTCATTCTGTCTTTGCTGCATTATTGAAATCTCTTCGAACAAATCCACTTGTTCTTCGTGCATGGTTCACATTAGCATTTGACAGTCGGATTTTGTCATCGTCTTAAATGTACTGTGTATTCTTAAAGATACACTGCAAAGCTACCGCTGATACCATGATAGTGAATGCTGTCGTCAACTTATATTGGTACAACATTGTATTAAATTGTACCAACTAACACCATATCCTATTATGCTGGTGATTATTTGTGCAATGTACATCCCTCTATATGAATATCATAGAGTGATACTGTATTTCATAAAATAGTTTCAAGAAGTTCGTCCTGCCGCTGAAACCAAATCAATACGGGTTCCCTGGGTACCACATTGATTCAAACAGGATGACGAGGTCGATCACGTGTACAGTCGCATCGAACCCATGGTGTTTGATTGAATTCAGATGTGGACTAAATCTGGTGGACGAAATTATGTCGAACGATAACGTACCTGCAATCTGCAAATACTTCAACTGGAAGCGATTCAATTTTTTTGTGGGTTCAGTTGCAACGCGTTGACAGACGGGACATTGGTTACTGTGAAACTTATGAGATAATGGTGACAACACGGGATTCTATGTAGACATTCCACTTAGAACGATTTCTCAAATTCCAAGGTTGTGGTTATGACGACAAACGCCGTGGTACCTTTGAATTTACAATTGAACCAAGTTCTCTCTGTCGTCCTAATTTTCTGTAGAAGCTGTATCAAGTTGTCCTGCCAGAAGTATGCTCCTATTTTAAGTGGGACCCGATTCAAGTGTATGAAAGAATGTGTACACGATCAACTCTGCTCGGTCACGTCAAATATCTTCATGCCGCATAAATTTTGTCACAGCGCAGGTCAAATTTCGAAACTGTTGTGCTGTGATTGGATGAATCCACCAACTGTGCTGATTCAATAGTTTTCGGACAAGTTTTGATCCGCTTCCTAATTTGTTATGCAAATTTTACTGGACACAACGATTGGATTGGATTGTTTTCCACAGGTGGAAACACCAGGCCAGTTGATTGAGCGTTCTTTCGGTGATTTCACAAAGTTTGCACTTTGTAATCATGTTGTCTCTGTGCCGGAGTAAGCATTCTGTCCTATTCGGATTGCGCTTATATAAAGTAGTCATAGAAACGAGAACTATCGACAGTTTGTAAAACCACTTTCCTTTTCAAGGTCAGATTCCCGATGAGCATAGGTAAAATCGAACGGACTATGAAAAATATCATCATGTTAATTGTTTATTGATTGTCCAAACACTGCAACTAAATCTATTCCTAAGTAGAACTAGAAACCAGGTAAACTTGTTTTTGGTGTATCCACTTCAGACCAAATACAGCCTATTTGTACAGGTTTACCGGGGGTGGTAGATAACATATTAGCGGAGTACAGAACAGTAAACTTTAATGCCGATTCGATATTTTTCATGAGGTTTATAATTTTCCTCTTTAGAAGTGTCTCGATATCTATTAAGATGCTGCAACGGGACTGTCTGGTTTACATAACTGTGCATGGGCAGGGGCTGACAGACACAGGCCATTGCAGAGCAGGAGAACACAAATCCACTGGGAGTAGGCTAGTGCGCCTGCATTCGATTATCAAGCAGGCTACCACGTACGCACCTGTGCTCATAGAAACGGCTATCGACGACTGGTAAACAATGCTTCGATGTTTGAGAATTCGTGAGCTGTGGTCGTGTATCAAGACCTTAAACGAACAGGCGATATTGACACTATGACTTGTGGTCAACAATTGCATTGGAATGAATGAAGCGACGTTTCTACCTCGCTGATTGTCACTCACTGGCGGGTGAGTCAGTGCAATTCTCAACCACTTTGAGTTATGCTCGTTGGTCCCGGATTTAAGCATTATTTCTGTTCTACCACTGTATGTTTCTGAAATTTCAGGGAAACTTATAGATGAAATGGCTGATAGGAAACATAGGTATTTGCTTCTTGACTGCAAGTAAAAGTAACCTAGTCGTTTTTTTGGGAGCACGGTAAGCTGTGCTGCATTCTGCGGTGAAAATCTTTTCAAAGGTGTTTATCAGACTATAATCTGTGAATGGAAGATTGATGTAGACAGCTTTTTTAAGGACTTCGACTGGTATATTTTCCACAAGAGTAGGTTTATTTTATTTCGAGACGAAACGTCCTGGGAAATTGTTAGCACGAAGCGTTTCATACAGCAGCTTGTAATCTATCCCTGAAGTATATGTTAGACTCTCTGTAAAACAGTGTAAGTACTGGTGAACTTTTGTATACAACATGTCGGTTTACGGTACGCTGAACGTTCAATAGAACCGTATGGACGGCGTCTAGCCAGGATGTCCAAGGGGAGGGGGCAAACTGTTTTCACATTCGTATCCAATCCTGACTGGGAGATTTGGGTGAACTGAGTTAAAAGTTTGAATCGTTCTTTCTACGTGTTCCGCGTGTTGTCCAATCAAGAACAGATCATGGACATGCAGTTTGTAGAGTTTCAGTTCGTCCACAACTGGAAATAGTGCCTTTTCAACTTGACATACGACAAGTTCATGGGAAGTTGCTTCACAGGTCATACGTAAATAATCGTTTATTTGCCTCCCTCCCTCTTAGTATTCTAGCCTCAACAGAGGGGCGATCGTTGCTATCCCAATTGACTAGTCCTTCATCTCACTAACCGTTAGGCTGCGCATGTCAAATTTAGATATGTTAAATATATATGAGCACCTGCTTGAGGTTTATCCGAAATCATGACAACATAACTTCCAGGTTGGTGTGTTATATTATCATGCAAGTCGCTGATTCTGAGTACAGTTCAACTGGTAGACCTCGCTCATGCAATCTACGCTGCGTCGACCACATTGTGAACATTACTCATCGAGTCGCAGGAAGAGGTCGTGAGGTATTTCTGGACAACGGGAAAATTTTCATATTAATTGCTTCTCATCCGCTTTGCTTTCGCCACTAACTGTCCGTTCTAACTGTTGGTCTTAACACCAAAATAATTAACACGAACACCGTGCAACCTGGCCAGGTTGGTTTGCAATACTCTGTTCACATCGTGTGCACACATCTGATATTGTCGCCGTCAGTTGGCATAGACTGCCTTGTTCAGGACTGATGTGAAATTGGGTGCTTGGTTGACATTTAATGAGCACCTTACTGAGTTTCAAGAAGTCGATTTTCACGCGAACTCCCCACATATGTCTCCGTCACGCCTTGGTGTACATTCGTAAACTGCAAACAGTTACACACAGATGAACTGAACTGAATCAGTGTGAGTACACAGTGAGAAAGGCAGCGTCTCTTTCGTAAGACACTGTCGGTCAGTGAGTGATTCACGTCACAAGTCCAGTTCTCGGTACGATGTTTGAAAAGAACTGGAGTGTGAAACAACTGCGAATCTCTTTCATATCCAACTCGGTCATTCGAGTCCAGGTGTAGGATACTTTGTCAAAGTATGTGTGATTTGCTGCTGCTATGTTGATCAGTTTCTTCCATGGAGCACAGCCAAGCGGTGTTCCCACGTGGCTGATTAAAGGCGAAGTAAATTCCACTTCGAGAGCAATTTTAGTACACCCGGTTTACTCAGGACATCGAATCTCATCGACGGAGGTGTGCTTCCAGTTCATGTATCACTTGTCGCGTCGTCGGTGCAAACGAGCCGAGTATCGTATTCTGTTCAACGCTTATGTAAATTGAATTCGACTGAGTGATTCATAGTTGTCTGCTGAGAATGAGTAGTCCAGGCTCTACGGTTATCATGACACTTTACACAATGATTGGCCCACAGATCGACCTGAGCTCATACTCAGTCTCCAATTGAAAACATCTCTGGCGCATTTATGTAGGAGATCACGTTTGATTTTTCCCACTTGACAGACACCATGAGACAAACTGACAAGCACTTGGAATAATGACGAATAGAAACCGAAAACAGGACTGTTCTTCACAATTTTGATCGTCGACTTCGGTTTACCTATCTGGTCGAAATGCAGAGAAGACATGCGTCACAAGATTACAACAGGTCGGTTTGTCCCGACCAATCACTAGCGAGCACGGCCACATTATTTTACAGACTGTGCGTAGCAACAGCGATTGGACGGACCAAGCACCCATGATGTCGTCAGTACGATGACAAGGTGATTGATTGTTTCAATGCCTTGTGTACATCATCATCATCATCATCATCATCATCATCATCATCATCATCATCATCATCATCATCATCATCATCATCATCATCATCATCATCATCATCATCNCAACCATCGCAAGCTGTGCAACGTAACTACTTGACCAATTGTGCACACACGAAATGAGCCTGCGTTGTCTGACTAGTACTAATCGCTGAATGTTCCCATCTGGTCACCTAAGAGACCGGTTACTGGCATGTTTTTGGCGTTTATTCACACGAAGTTTTTGTGCTTGCTACAGTCATCAGCTGGACTTTGGACATCGCAATTCTTAACCGCCTAGATCTGTGCTCCACGTTGATGCAAGCACCCATCTTCTGCGCCCTTGTAGACGTTGGTGGAACTGCAATCAGAATGGCGTATTACGCAAGGTACCGACCGTTCACCTGCGCATCACTTGTGCATCAACATATTTGGAAGTCAAACTTCTAGAGTTGCTGAATCGATGCAATGCAGAGCTGATGTCAGTGTGTGATTCATGTTGTTTGCCAGATGGTCACCCTTGAATTGGACTAGCAGAAATATATTGTTTTACTCCGTACTACAGCTTACCAATTGTGGATCCCAATTATTAACACTGATATTCACGAATGGTTCTGGATAAACATTCTCCAACAGCGCTTATCTAATAAGCCCTCCGTTCTCCAGTCGATATAAGATATACTCATCAATCCGGCTCTGTGAAATAACTTTCCCACAAATTCCCATTTGTAAGCAGTCGATGTAGAACTGGAGAACTGCACATACCACCCGCCCCAATTTGGTAAGGGCCATATGCACAACTTGTGATGGTGCAATCGAACTCTTTGCCATAAAAGTGATCACACTACGACCACGTTCGTTCACTTGGTGCTGTCATATGCAATTTCTACTTGCGGTGGTCGCTCTCGCCGTGATTGTGTCCCACGTGGTCTAGTCGTTATGATTTTCGGCTTTCACCAAGGCGGCATGGGGTCGACTGTCAATGTGGAAGGCACAGTTTCCACTGTATCTCGTTACACAAAATCATCCATCAGTCTGTGATTCCACTTGAACAAAATCGAAACTGGATGGATGGGGGAACAACTGCAACTGTAGCGAGAAGGCTTCCAATAAAGCACAATCTTTATTCTCTCAATCGCCAGTCGTATGCAACACGCGATCTATTGTTTATGAGTCATAATTCCAACCCGCAACACCCCCCGGTTTCCGTTCACACGTCATGTGCACTTCTAACCGGTTTACGTGTGTGACCGGTGCCTTCTATCGGAGGGTTTTCCGCTTGCCATTCCTCGTCTGTTTGTCCGATTTCGTTGCGCAATGGCTCGTCCGGCTGCTCGTGCTGTCTGCCATCCACCCAATGTTGGCCTTGACCGTATTCCAACATCGTGGCGAGATGTTCCTCTAAATGTTGGAAAAACCACGCCTCCGATCTGGCCGTCTGTCGTATTTCGCCTGCCCTGCCTCGCCCGTTGGTCCGATCCAGTCGAGCGATGACTCATCCGGTCGCGCACGTTATTCTTGATCTGATCGCGGTAGGCTTTTGAACGTACCTCCCCCACGTTTAGGTATTCGGCTGAGCGTTCGAAAACTCGCACCTCCGGCCTGACAAACCACCACACTCGCCCATTCTTCAAGCAACTTACCACGATTGTGCCAGGGTGCCAAGTTTGCAGCATTGAGCCATCGCCCACGAGGACCTTGGTTGATTTGGCAGCTCGTATTCCTGCAGTCCGTGATGGTGAATGGTCCATTCCGCCGCCTTCTGAACATCCCTGCGCCGGGTCCGNAAAACTCGCACCTCCGACCTGACAATCCACCACACAATGACATTCGGGCGAATACTGGCAGTTACATCCACAATCCTCTCCTCAAAACGGGTCGTCGCATGTAGCCTCTGCTCAGTCACACTATCACCTTCAATAAAACAACTGTGATCAATTGTGTGTGGTGTTCAGTTTGATCACCACGTATCCGTGGGCATCATCCAGACCGGATCAATAGCACAGTCACTGAGACGAATACAAACACAAGTGTTGCAGACCTCGTTGATACAAATCATACTGTCAACCTGACCCCCAATTTCCCTCCGATTTATCGAGTCAACGACATCTACTCAAAAGCTGTCAGATACCGAACTTGGGTCACGGTTGAAGCGATCGGAATT
The DNA here is from genome assembly GCA_008508345.1 of Paragonimus westermani. Taxonomy (NCBI): domain Eukaryota; kingdom Metazoa; phylum Platyhelminthes; class Trematoda; order Plagiorchiida; family Troglotrematidae; genus Paragonimus; species Paragonimus westermani. Next base: position 15,727 of record QNGE01003545.1, read on the forward strand.
CGACTGAATAATCCACCCTTGGGCACACGGGAGCGCTTTGCTCAGGCGTTCAAATTGTCCTGGACAACCACACACACCACCGAAGCCACCCAGAACAGACATAAACATGTAACAGAGTCACTTGGGAATAAGTTTGTCACGAAGTCGCGTTACGAACTCAGTGTAATCTGTACCAACATCAAAGAACCGAGTGAATCATTATTGCAAAATAGGCATAAATACGATATGGAAGAGTGGTTGAAGTTGTGTAAACGAATGCAGTTGAAACCTGTTGAACCAGTATCACTGACACGATTAAGCCGATCACCGAATTCATTACATAAAGACAAACCAAGACTCCTCAAAGTTACTGTTAGGACTGAGAAAGACTTGGAGCGTATATTGCTGTCAGCATTTCTACTCCAGAAAG
>QNGE01003545.1:30159-54621 GCA_008508345.1 Paragonimus westermani
CTCGTTAGGACTTTGTTTCACAGAGTTCCACGCATTGCGACGGATGATGAGCTAGAAAGTGAACTGACGTTACTGCACGAGACTCTTATAGAAAATGGTTATCCCCTAAAGGTTCATTGAGAAGTACTCCACTCCACAAACAACGCGGGTTACACCCATTACTGTTCCTCGCAGGCCTGTCTATCTAAATCTTCCTTTTAAAGGTGATAATGTTTCAGCCCTGATCAAACGCCGTTTACATGCAGCTCTCAAACGCACATACAACGCAGCCCGACTGGTCTACGTGGATGAAAATACCCGTGTTCCAACTACACCCAGAAAGGACGTGGTGCCCCTTTTCGCCCAATCCAATATTGTATACACGTTTGATTGTGTCTGTGGAAGCAGATACGTCGACAGAACCGGGAGGCACCTCGGCACACGTATTGACGAACACATACCGAAATGGCTTTCGAATTCGGGAGTCGGTTGTGCTGTCCGTGGCATTACAAAACATCTTCTACAGACCGGGCATTCAGTGGACCCAAGGGCCGCCTTCACAGTGTTCTTCAGACCCAAGCTAAAGCAGGCTCTCAATATTGCGGAAGCTGTCGCAATACATCCACTGAATCCCTCTTTTTGCGCTCAGAAACAGTTGGTGACTAACCTTTCACTTTGTTGGTTATAATGCAACTGGTACTTTTTGTACAGTATTTCAGCTCTTGTTTGTTTTTCTGTAGATTTTTTCTAACAATATCTGACCTTGCCCACTCAATATGTATGTATCTTCAACCACCCCCTTTTTGCATCAGAACTATCAATCAGTTACATTTTGCTGCTTCCGCTTTGGTCATCTGACTGACTGTTGCAAATATTTCTGGATTGATTTCGCCTAGCTGCTTGCCTCACAACTATATGAAGTGTATGTTAATTTCGCAAAAGTAACCGATGAGATGCGAACGAAATGTCATCGCGCAAGACATCATACATGCTACTATTGGCTTTTTTCAAAACGGGAGTTACCGCTCCCAGTCACCGTCTTCTTCGTTTGCCTGGATAATTGGGCTGGTGAAGCAACCGCACAGCGAAATTTTCTCTAGCTCCGCTTGTTTCTTGACCTGTCGACGCCGAACGTTCGTCATTCCACGTCGTGTGTTTAATTATCTATCGGTCGTCGTCCGGACCTACCCCATGGCGCTGTCTTTCTTTCGAGCGTGGCCTATCCAATTCCAGGGATTTGGACTTGTCAGTGAGTCATTCCCCTTTGTTGGACACGTCTTCCTTTCACTAGTATGCACATCTTGTGTACACACGTTACCGTTGCAGCTTTCTTTTAGTGTTACCATATTTTATTACTAATGAGTAGTGTGGCAGATTTATGATTTTAGATGAGACCTAACTGTGAAAAGTCAGGGCTTTGGCTGGATTCGAACCAGCGACAGACACAGCATGCCTCAACGCGACAAGCGCTCTACCAGCTGAGCTACGAAGACACACCAGCAGCTCGGAAACTTCACATTTTGACTCTGTTACCCAACCGTCCCACTGTCTCATATGGAATCCACCATATGATTCAGGAGATCGACTGCCCTGGCAGAATTTCTTAAGCAGTTCACGCTGGAATCCACCAACGCCATTGCTCAATATAGAAAATGCATTGCCGTATTTTGGTTATTTCTTATCATTTGATTGATTAGACCACTACACTAATGCACAATCAGCAGGCAATTTGATCACCCGTCCCTGTTTCGTGTATATCAAAATTTGGTTATTTGTTTGTTAATTCTCATTCGCTGGCATCGTCTCTTGTGTGTGTGCTCCCATGATTCACTACGTGTGTTTATGGTTGGACTCTCCTGCCTAATGTGAAACCTGTTGTAGCGAGAAGGCGTCCAATAAAGCACAATCGTTATTGTCCAATACGCTAGTCCTCATGTCACACGCGCACTCGCGTTTATTAGTCATCATTGCGGAATACAACACCTCCAGGTTTCCCCTCACGCATCGTGTGCACTTCTGTCCGGTTTATGTGCGTGATCGGCGCCGTCTATCGGGGGTTTTTCTGCCTGCCATTCTTCGCCTGTTGGTCCGATTTCGTTGAGCGATGACTCGTCCGGTTGCTCTTGTTCTCCTCCAGCTATCTCCATTGACCTCTGAGCGTAGTGCACGACCGCTTCGCGATATTCCCGCGATTGTTGGATTAATCGCGCCTCCGATTTCGTCGTCCCTTCTATTTTCCCTGCCATGTCTCGCCCGTTGGTCCGATCCAGTCGAGCGATGACTCATCCAGTCGCCCCCGTCGTCCCCGATCCGCTCGTTGTGGGTTTTGGACATGCCTCCTCCCCGCGTTGAGGTATTACGCCGAGTGTTGGAATCCCCACACCTCCGGCCTGAGTATCCACCACACTGTCATCGAGCTGATCACACAAAAGCATGCATATAATGGTAAATACCACCACGGAAATCGATCATTGCTGACCGACTTCACTGTTCCCATAGTTTCACAAGACGGATTACTCACATACCTCGTGTAAATCACGTGATGGACTGTAAAACCCACACGTGCTGCGCATCTTTGCGCGACACTGTAGCCCTGATGAGGATGGTGGTGAGTTATGTTGATGGTTTTGTTGAGTATGCACACACTTTGCACTCGGTGTCCGTTAGATCTGACATAACCTGTTCACGTTCCGTTTTCGGAGAGTGTATCACTGCTCATTGGTGTGTTTGAGTAATGACAACTACCTGGACACTTTATATTTCCTCCTCTGGAGTATCTCCATAACAGTTTATAGAGGCCGCATTGACCAGATACCAGAAAATGTCTATATAGTATCTCACTAATGCAAGATTATACATTATGCGATCTAGATTAACTTGTTGTGTATTAATCATTACACCGCCCGATCCGTGCGATCAGTCAAAAAGACTTCAATCATTGCAATACGTTCAGTTGACTCAGGTGGTAGAACAAATATGATTATCGCTCGGCTTGAACTGTTCCAGAAGAGAGTGTTGTTTCACTTGCCAATCTTATCTGTCCATTGGCTTGATCGTCGTCTCCCCCGGACCACTCTCAAACCTTGTCATAAAAGCTATTGGTCATCATTGGATCCATCTGTGAACCCAGTGTTACCCAGTCCCTTTGACAGCACAGTCCATCAGAGAAATGAAACCTGGCATTGCAATTGCATCGGTAAAATTGTTTAAGATCATCTGCCGCCATTCCTCCACGCACACAAGGACTTTTTGGACGGTCACACATAAATTCGACTGTCTTCCTGACAGTAATATTCCTAAACGGAGAGATGCTATGGTAAGTGAGAATGTCCGTGTCAATGACACACTCGATTGTTCAGTGATTTCGGCAAATTCAATTGGGGTTGTCAACTTATGGAATGCCAGCTTTCTTCCTGTCGACTCTAGCAACTAGTTATGTGAAAGAAATTCAATCGAACTGGTTCTAGTATGTTCCACAGTTTTGCTGCGGTTTTTCATAAAACATTTCTTCACAATGATTAGGAAAGTTTTATCAGCAAACCGTTCGTCCGTAAAGTTTATTGGTCTTCAAGACTACTAGTCCTGTGCGACTTCGTGCCGGTTAGAAGCAATTTGTTGGATACTATACATTCAGCAAGAAAACCCCCTTTGCATAGCCATCCAAAACGCTGTGGACTGCGATATTTCGCTCCCAGAATGTTCGAAGTTGGAAGTGTATGTTGCAGTGGGCACGCTCTATTCTAATAAGTCTCTCTTTCTCAAGCAAAGAGGGGAAAAACTAAAGAATACTTGAGCGTAAAATTCAATGATTCGCAAGACGTGGTTTAGAAAAAATCTAGACTTGAAATTTCATGGCTCCTCAATAAATATATAGTGTTGGTCGGTTCGAATTCACGCGAGGTTCATCTGGTTTCAAACTGGATCTCTTTCTAACTATTCGAGTCATCAGCGTGGTTGGAGTGCTGAAAATGAGGAGGGCCAGAAGAATAAAACGAAGCAGAGAAGATAGAAAGCTTCTCAAGGGAACACTGTTTCCAGTGCTATGCTCAGCTGTGCTCCGGTTTACTTTGTGAAACATTGCCGAAGATGAATTCATCTGGTAGAAGCTTATAGTACAGTTATGGGAGAAAAATCAGAAGCATTTAACACAACTAAGATTCATAGAAATATATTTAGGAGTAACAAGTTAAAAAACTGTCTAATTTTTTTCCGTTCATAAAGTATTGACTGTCGGGTGTGGAGTATTCCCAGCTTGCCATAAACCAAGAGAGGAAACATGCTAGGTCGAATAAATTCCCTCGAATCGAATGTAGTTCACTTGACTGTCGTCAAGTCACGTGAAGATTCTTCGTTCCTCAGGATAGACAGCATCGTAGCCAACAACCTGGTTATGTGTATGAAGCCCACTTCTGACTTATCACGCCACTGACGTTGGTTTAGATCAACGATTCAAACAAATCGTTTGACATGCCATCCGTGCTTGTTGGAATAATAAGGGCTCATTTTTGCAGGTGTGGGTGATATGAAGATTTCAGGTTGGGCATCGTTCATATTTCATCGCAACCTTCGCATTCAGAAATATCGCCTATCGGGTTTAATACGATCGGAGATTTCCACGTGCCTCGGAAGTCCTAAACGCGGGGTTATCGATTCGAGTCAACAGGACAGTTACTGTGTCTCTCCTGGAGACGATCGGCCGAACTGATCACTGCTCACAAGCGAAAGCGGTTGATCGTTCAGATTTGATAATGTGAGGTGAATGGCGCAGTGGTCAACACGGTTGCCTCATCAAAGCGAGACCGGAGTTCCAGTCCCGGCCGTGACAAGGATATGCGCTGCTGGCCAGCTGAACCAACAAGAGCGAAACCCGAGTCTAGTGCTTTTTGTCGAAAGATGCTGGCTGGAATGTCAAGTCGAATGCGACAGCTGTAATCAAATGTGTGTGATCTTCAACATGAAATTNGGTGAATGGCGCAGTGGTCAACACGGTTGCCTCATCAAAGCGAGACCGGAGTTCCAGTCCCGGCCGTGACAAGGATATGCGCTGCTGGCCAGCTGAACCAACAAGAGCGAAACCCGAGTCTAGTGCTTTTTGTCGAAAGATGCTGGCTGGAATGTCAAGTCGAATGCGACAGCTGTAATCAAATGTGTGTGATCTTCAACATGAAATTAATCAAATCACTGACTACTCGTACGAAGATTAGCAAAATCTGTGAACTACTTATTAGTAACACAGTTTTATTCCCTAAAAATAACGTTGACGTAATCCAACTTGGGCTGATCAAGTTGATATTTTAATTCTCACTGGCGCTCATTTGTTTTTCAAATCTCTTAATAATATTCACACAAGCCTACCTTCGTCTCACGAATTTGAATCGAACAAGAGTTTGCCTTTTCACGATGTACCCGTTACTAGACTTGACAGCGCTCAGTTCGCCTCAAAGCGACGTGGGATGATCAACATCTTCAGTGGCGTATACATAGACAGAACAGATCGACAACTATCACAGCGAGTCGCCGAACGCACCCCGAGGTGGCTGAAACAACTGTTGATGCATCAGCCTCAACTTGATGTACACGCCTCTCGAAATCCAACGTCATCGATTGCTAAACACGTGATAAAAAGAGGTCACCAAGTTGAACCATAAACCTTATTCAAGTTACTGTTGCGTAACAGAAACTGAAGGTTATTGGCTATCTGCGAAACGATGCTCATCCGAACTTGACAACCAGCATTGTGTGCACAAAAGTGGTTGCTCTAACCTATCGAGTGGCCATAGTCTTGATCACACAAGACTTGGTGTGGTTGTAGGCCTGTCCTGTCCCTGTCTGTCCCTGTCTTCAAGGATGGATATACCTGGCATCTTCTACGTTTGCGACTAATGAGATAAGTGGCTTTCAAGCCCATTTACCTCCTGCCCAGCCGTCAATCTAGAGGGGTCAAGTTTCGTATTCTGTCCACCGCGGAAGCGATCGGAATTCGGTTGCGCATTCCACAGTTGTGCGCTTAGAAGAAATTTGTTCACACCCTACGGTTACCATGGCCTCCCAGTAAACGAAATGTAACATATCGCAATGTAGGTTTTCTTTCTGATCAGAGACAGATTTTCCAAGCTAGTGTACAGCAGCCGAGTACGTAGACATCAGTGATAAGTAGACATTGTCGTCTAAGATCACAGAGAAACCAGTCAGAGTGGTACCGTGAAGATTAGGCGATTGAAAATGGGAATGAGAGTAGCACGACCGGTAGCTAGTAAACACCGTAGCAACAAGCAACGAGGGCAGAGAAACGTATGTTTTAGTTAAAAGTAGCGTGTTATTTTTAGCGAGACTAGAACGGGTGTTCTTATCTGGGTCTAGTCGAAGTACCTCACGGTTGCTATGATGCTGTAATATGAAAATCACCCTCATCAGACATAAGCCTTATTGAAATTCTCTTGAAAAGGGGGGGTGAGCTGTATTAACCAGCATCCTGGTAGTAAAGCCGAATTTAGTTCAGTAAGATTAATTAATTCATGGGTTTCTGTCGGCATTGGCCGAAATTTGGTACCACACCAGCGTGATCCACCGGAAAAACAAATATGATTATCGCGACATACTGTGCGGATATCCATAACAAGTAATTGTTAAATAAAAGTCTAAAACAGTTAGTTTCCTTCAGAAGTTTGATTCGAAAAAATTCAGGACACGAAGATTGGTGGATGTGACCATTTCGTATTGACTCGTCAGTACCAAACAGTACAATAACATGGAACGGTCTTCGATATCGAACAACTAAACGTGGGGTGCAGTGGATAGTCAGTCGGTGGATTAGAAAAGATCACTAAGTCTAGAACAGGGTCAAATTCACAAGCAACCGTTTCTGAACACAAAAGACCAGCTTCAGCCTCAACAAACCCTGGAAATCTTGGATTGGGTTGACGTAGTAGGATTTCGAATGCACAAGCTGGGTCGATGACGTGACTAATGGTCTTGATGTGTCTTGAAACTGCGGGCTATGGTCGTTAGTGCATTTCAACGACATCCCCGTCCTGCGATAATACCGAGTTCTGCACCAATTTAGTTAAATTTTGCTCCACCCTGAAGATCCAGATGTAGTGAGTTTGAACTGACACGTTTTCTTGATTGGCGAAGGTTCAGCCAATAGGTGTTTGCACACAAGCTGCTACAAACTGAATTCCGGTCAGACTGGGGCCAACCAATCTTAGACGGCGATTATCTGCTATTGAGTACGTATCAGTTTCGAATAGCCGAGTTGCTAGACGCAAAGTTGTAGGATAACACAGCAGCAATAAACTGGCCAATCAAAACGTGAGGACGTCTGTCGCTTAATAGCAGTCGTAAATACCGTTGTTCCTGTAGAAAGGTGCTGTTCTTCTCAGTAAATTGAGATTGATTAGTGCTGCTCAGACTCCTGTTCTGACCTTCATCGATTGGGTGGCTCAGCAAGCAATACAAACACATCTGGTTTCTGCTTATGTAACTTTCATTGTAGTTATATATCCATTGTAGATAGCTTGTCATTATGCAATCATATAGTGTTTACACAGTTCTCTAGGAAACTCATCGACCATGAGAAAAGGACTTATATAGACTACTTGTGGAAGTCACGTAGGTAAACCACTGAAAATTCAATTTCACTGCATACCGGTAAGTAAACACCGCAGTATTATTCAATAGAAGTGAATTCGTTACAATGAGGAGTCTTAGCTTCGGATTTGGATTAATAACTAACATCGTATGGGCTTAATAGCACATACTTTGTAATCTAGCTTGACAAACTGGTCGATCAATTATGAGACCTTTAGCCAACCATCGCTGATAACCCAGGCTGGTTTAAAACCAAACTCTCTGATGTAGCTAATGAGTTTATCGTGACTCTGACCAACGGCCGGTGTGTTATCACAAAGCAACACCTGTAAATGTTCAAAGAGCGTAAACTGAAAACAATTGTAACATGTCTGATGGTGGAGAATAGTGGTGGTGTTGTTTGTAGCTCGGGTTGATGGTTTTGGTATTGATATGTTCGCCGAGCTTGACATTTAGGTTGCAAACGTTTCATCACCAAGCGAAGTGACATCATCAGTGCGTGAGTGTTTCGGCGTATAATATACGTTTGCAACCTAAATGCCAAGCTCAGCGAACATATCAATACCAATTGTAACATTTAAACCAGATTAGAGATCTCAAGCAGTCTTCTTAGGCAGAGATACGTATGTGCAGAAGATCCTGTCGATATGACAAGACCAAACGGAATTGCAGTAAACGGACATAGTGGACAATATCGCTGAAGTATAGGGTTGCATAGGACAACATCTCCAACTTCACTTACATCTGTACATAACTGATGACATGACTTCGTGACATGACCAAATGGTATCAGAAGAGAAGAAAACTGCAGTTGGCAAACTCACCACCGAGACGAAGCCGCTGACGATTGCTCTGCTTGAATCGCTGGAAGTGGACAGCACAAACAGGTTTGTGGATAGAAAAGTACGAATATTTTTGCTTGCTGGCGAGTGCAGGATACCAGGTGGCTATGTCTCGTCAAGTAACCGGAGGGGGAAGGAGACAAATTATTGAACACTTGACCTTCGAGGACGGAGAGGACAGAAACAAACCCAACGTGATCATTCGCAAAATGGAAGAATATTGTTTGAGACAAACGAACGAAACGTTCGAACGCCTTCAGTTTATTCGAGAGGAATCGGCAGACCAGGGAAATGATAAATCAATATGTATCTGTTTTGAAGAAACTTGCAAAACCATGTATTTTTCTGCAAGAGCTTACCAGACACTCATTCGAGGCAGAATGGTCATCGACATTCAGAGTTTACTTATGACGAAGAGACTACTGAACATTCCAAATTTGAAGCTAGCTCACTGCATCGACATCTGCCATAGAGAGTAGGCAACGACAGCGCAGACCACTACCTCGTGTTAAACGTACTGAACAGAAACACGGAACGATTCGTGATAGTTCCGTGCCAGTTTCGTTGTGACAGATATCTTCGCTAGAAAGAAGTGTGTCCAGCCTACGGGAAGAAGTGTCGAAAAAATAACCATTTCGCCAAGAAGTGCAGGTCGCTTACGGTCAGTCTGGTCGATGAAGATGACACTGGGTTGGTAAGTCTAGCAGACAGAGTGGAATCTGTGCAGAAGTGCTCGTGGAAGATAGAAAAATGGGACACTAGTTATACTCTGGGGCATCAGTTAATGTCATATCAGCAGGTTTTACTAAGGAGGACAACATACGCGAAACGAACACACAGCTTAACTTGTGAAATGGTGTAGTGACAAGCATTAGGGGAGTTTTAATACTGCTTATAACGAATTCGAAGAATGGGCCGATTTATAGTCTGATTCAACGATTATTTTGCATGTTGATGCCAATCATTTGATGGGTCTCATCACCGTTATTCACGATGAATTTCTGCATAAATTAGTCGACTCCGACGTTCTTGATCAGTTTTGATTCGACTCTCGGTCACATATCAGGCGCGGTTAGTTTATCTGTGGTTTGCGATGCCATTCCTGTTGCGCTACCAGCCCGTTGGTTATATGTGATAAGTGAAAATTTCAGTTAGACCGACTAGTTCGAATTAAGATGATTTCTGCGATAGAACATCCCACCGATTTAGTCAGTCAGACTGCCGAAACTTTATGGAATTCAGGTGACATCCGGGTGTGTGGTAATCTCAAGCCACTGAATAAGGTGCTTCGGAAAGAATATTACCGCTTACCAACAACGATGACATTCTACCGGAACTGAGTCAAACCCGATTTTTCACGTAGATAGAATTGTGTTCGATTTTTGACAGTTAGAATTGTACGAACAGTCCAGCTAGTTTACCACACACTAAAACACCTTTGGAAGTTTTCGTTGGTTACGTTTGTATTTCCAACTGAAGGTATCCAGAGAAATTCTTCAAATCGAAAGAAATCACGTGTGTCACGGACGACATGCTAGTTTATTGGAAACACTGTGGAGAATCGTGATAGAAACCTGGAGGAATTTGTGAAACGCTGTCACGCGGAGAAGTGGAGTTCCGAGAAAAAGAGGCTTTCATTCATGGACAATGATTAATATCAAACGGACTCAAAATAGACTTCGAGAAGACAAAGGCTTTCGTCATGTGAAAAGCTCCTGAGGATGTGATGCTTGTCGGACTACTGAGTTAAAGCAAACCAAGGGAACGATACTGATGCGTTAAATCCGTCGAAGACACTGGCAATTATCATCTGCGGACATCTTTGCATTTAACAATAAGCGACAGTTGGTCACAATATCAGCGGTTTCCAGGAACTGGAACGGTTGAGTTCCATTACTTCCAGCGCCGTCGTTAATAAACCTCGAGCCCAATTTGCACACTATAGAGTGTCTGAGGTCCTCTTGACAGACGACGGACAACAGTTCGTTGGCATGCATTTTAGAATGTTTCCCGAAAAGCGGGGATTCCAGAAGCGTAAAAGCAGTCCATACAACCGTCAGACAAATGGCAGGTCCGAAGTAGCCATGAAAATGGTCCACACTCTGCATTACGTCATTCTAACCAAACATTCTCGAGGTTTGTTGAGGCACTAGCAAGAAACCGACTGAATCTGGTCTTGTGACTTGAGCAACAAACGTTTACCTTGCCCTGGAATTATTGACCTTGTCTAACCTACAGATTGACTACACACCCACCCCAGCACCTATTGTTCGACACCGAAAACCGTTTCATGTTATTGTAAATTTGATGCTGACGAGTAAATACGATATGTTAGCATCTACCACCAATCTGCCAGCTCTAACTGCCCTGCTCAAACTCCAGGTTTGTTAGCATACAATTTCGACAGAATCACAAATTCGAATGTAAATCACTTTGCAAATTCAATATATACAAATGTTGTTTTCGGTTTGCACAACAAAATAGGGTCGAGAACAGATAAAACACTTGTCAAGCTGATGTCCAATTCCTTCTTCTATGCGAATGCCCAAACATTTACTGTTCAGATGCATCTGAAAACAAAATCTACACAGAACTCAGAGCAGTTCGAATGTGTAAACTTCACTTCCTAAGTTGAACCCGGGAACCTTGGAGAATTTTGCTACATATTCGAAAATTTAATCCCTTATGTGTTTTATGCCATGTGCTAGCTGAACAAAAGGGATAACATTAGACTAACGGGAAAAACTCAGGAGTTCTGTTCAACAACTACTGGAAAATAGGCATTTTCGAATTAATACAACTAGATTAGGACGCAATCAGGCTTCTTCGGATAATTGCCGGTTGGCAAATGTCCTTGCAGTGTGCAGTGGTTGCTGTACACCTTTTGATCTTCTCCGATCAAAGCAATCATCTATGTTTGTGTTCTCATGTTCAGGTTAGAGCCAACTGAAAGTTCGTCTATGATGTTCCTTTGAACGATGGGAAACGAAAACAGAGAATGTTCAAAGAAAATCAGTTCGCTTGCCCCACCCCACCTGCACAAAACTCATTTGTCATCACGAAATACGTGATAATTTTATGTGGGCAAATATTCTGTAGAAGGGGATCGTAAGTAGATCAAACGATTCACCATACTCTGCTAATTGAGCAGTTTGCCAAGAAATGTTAAGAAAACATATCATTTACGGACTGCCGTAAGCTCGACGCATGTTTTCAGTTCATGCCAACATTCTGGTTAATTACGACTATTACGATTTCTGATCAATATTTCGAGTATGGAGCAGCCTGTGTGTGTGAAGAGTCCCGGTTTGGGCTGGACTCGAACAGTAGACAGAAATCTTGTGTTCCCGATGCATCATCAGTCAAGCTATTGAACCGGGGAGCTTGGGGCCTCACACTTGAATCAGGTTACTCACCCAACTCAAGGTTTCTTCTGTGTTCACTGAGAAATTCAGAGGACGGAACTGTCGAGAGAGTCACAGACAGTGTAACTGTAAGTATTCTGACAGATTAGTACTGGGTTTCCTTGATCCGATTTATCAAAACAGTAGGAGGACAACCGTTGCGGGATGTGAACATTTCGACTTCGCTCACTAGTCGGAGATTAAATGGGAACAGATTATAGAACAAGGACGCATGGCAAAAACAGTTGAGCGGAAAGAATAGTTTGTCAAAAGGCGACTACCAGGGAAGGTGGATGACGGGGATTGGTAACGATTGCGCACACAACACTTCGTATGAAATTCGTATGATCTATACAACTTCACTCATCACAAGAATGTTGAGTGCCGCAGCAACACGGTGAACGACCCGGATGGGTGGACCTTGTGACCTGCCTCCACGAGGTGCCTCACAATTGACAGTGCCCGGTTTCGTGTTTAATTACTCACTTAGCTGTCCGCTCGTTCAGCAAACTGAATCAACCAATTTGGGAGGCGTTCGGCCATACGTCGACGCAAGCACAGGTGCGTCCTGCCGACATAACTGTGATTGCAACTGCAAGTGAACTAATAAACGACATGTGAGACAGAATAGTTGGATGTATCACGTCTAGTATTTCCACAACCAACTTCCCCAGCTGATGACAAGGAGCACAATTCAGCCGCAGGATATGTGTGATTCACAGCTGACTGCAACTGATGACGCATTATGATGAACAAATACTCTCATATGTACTGTAGTTCCATGAACACCCATCCCATCTTTACCGTGTGTACTGCACGTCGTTCCGTTGCCGTCTTGCCATGATCAAAGATAAATTTATCCCGGTATCTGTTAGCAAGTAATGTGGTTGTCAGGACATGTTTCTGTTGTGTCAGGCGTTCATGTATGCAGATTCGTCGGACCCCGTCAAACAATGTGTTGACTAACCCGTGCTTGTAGGCCACGAGTTGAATGCTGGAGAACTGGAGGTATTGGCCGCTCCAAGTGGCATTGCGATGAACTGACCGTTGCAGTATGTCGTCAGGACGCCCCGTATGTAAGAACGTCCACAAAAGCCAGGCTTCTGTTCAACTGCATTTCACAAGTGACAGACAAATTTGAATGTACGAAGATCACACGGTTAAGAATCGGAGTAACTCGCAACTCTCAATAAAAATCAGGATATCATTGAGATATCATTTGTATAAAGTTGCCACGGGAATGCCATCACAAATTTCACCTCCAGCATTTTCAAGGAGAACATCCGCTACGTTGAGTGTAATGGGCTGCCCATGAATATCCCGCCAACCTGCTTAGAACCAGTTCATCCGAAATCAAACCCAATGTTTTCCGCTCATAAGAAAATGAGATCCCTGAGACAATCGAGAAAAAGAGGCAGCCGGATATTCTGAACTGAATCGAAATTACGAAAAACATTTGCAATCCCATGCGGGAGAACATTGGTGAACAAGGATTGCACTTCGAGAGAATACATTGTTTTCGAACTCACAGAAACCTCCTCTCGGATAGGCGATCTCGATGTGGTATGTCAGGTTGGTATGTCTTCAATTGTTTGCCATATTGTGTTGCGAAACTGAAGTGTCAACAACTTAAAATCGGATCGATTATTCATTATTTATTTGTCTACATAAAGAACAATAAAAATCGAACGAGTTAGAAAGGCATTACTGATATGCTACCCATGTTCAACGTAGATCGAAACCCACTCACAAATGACCNACATTGTTTTCGAACTCACAGAAACCTCCTCTCGGATAGGCGATCTCAATGTGGTATGTCAGGTTGGTATGTCTTCAATTGTTTGTCATATTGCGTTGCGAAACTGAAGTGTCAACAACTTGAAATCGGATCGATTATTCATTAATAATTTGCCTACATAAAGAACAATAAAATCGAACGAGTTAGAAAAGCATTACTGATATGCTACCCATGTTCATCGTAGATCGAAACCCACTCACAAATGACCGCCACCTGTCCATTCAAACAAACTAACCAACAAGTCGACATCGTGGATTATCTAGTGAATTTAACAAGACAGTTCACGAAATGTACACGCACGCGAATTTGTCTGAACATTCGTATATGACAAACTAATCACTGGAGTTGTGGTCAGCAACCTAACCTAATGAGAACGTGAACCGCAGTTCCAAAGGCCGACCGTGATAAGAATATGCTGAACTCTGACATTGGTAGGACTGGAGTCCAGCACTGAGTTGAGTGAGAGGGGGGACCAGAATGCCAATGATTAACTAATTGACTAGTTGATCGATCCATAGACTGATTTACTGATGGAATGGTTCAATGTAGATATCTCTGAATACACAGTTTGTTTGGCGGTAAAACTATGGGACTCTAATGAGATTGCATCAACGTCTTAGACGAAACTCGTCAGGTCTAAGGTAAACGGTGTAAGCAATGCGAGAATCAGCTAGCAACCGTGAAATTAGCTAAAGTTCAGCATTATCTGACAAGTTTAAGTTATAAATGAGTGCATGACCAACTTGAGACGGTGAATCGACACAATAACAAGCAGGCTTACAATGAAATAGGCAAGTTGACGAACAAAATATCCAGATTTTGGGTTGACCAGATAGACAACAACCGTTTGATTGAAATGACCAAACCAAACATCCTCACACGCATTTATGTTCGCCTTATAACGAACTGTACGAAATGAATCGAAGTGCAACCAATCTCAGACCACCAATCTATTCACGTTATACACGGCCTGGTTCGGCCAAACGATGATACCGGAACATCATGCTGGGCTGCGGAAAACCGAATCGGAAGAGAGTGGGCCGATGTCAACTGCGATCGAAGCTCAGAGCATTTATTGTTCAGCCGAGTTCGGTTAACTAAACTCGGGCTATGGACACAGTAACAAATCACAATCTGACTCAGCTAGTAGGGGACAATCAGTGTTTCCAGTGACAGTGCTTCACATGGCATAATGTGCGACTTTCATATGTCAGGTTCTGTTTGGAATTTAATATCAACACACTTGAAACATTAATGCAGTGGACAGAGTAGTTGTTAACTGATATGCACTGCAGTTTGGAGAGCCCTAATTTGGAGCAAACCTGAGCTTCGCCTGGACTCGAACTAGTGACAGAAACAGCAACACTCAACGATGCGACTGGCACATTCCAGTGTGACCTGACTGAGAAATCCTACTCAGGTTGTCAATTTCCAACACAGGTTGGTTGATGCTGTATGACACAGTAGGATGAACCTGAAACTAGTTCCAGATGTGAAATTTCTGCGCCTGCCCCGTGCCCACGTGGATCAGCTGGTACACCACTTACCGAGTTCGGCCATGTTGGTTCCGTCGCTGGCTCCAGGCCAGCCGAAGTCCGGAGTTTTCACAGCTCAGTCCATTCTGCATACCTGTTAGATGTTACATGTCACAACAATCAAACATCATCGACGTTCCGTGAAACCCTGATAGGGGTTCAACCATGTGGTAGTATTGAGAGAATTTGAACGCCCAACAGTTTATCAACTGTTCGGTTTATTAACACATTGAAGGATATTGTGTGGTTTGATGAATCGTCATTTTCACTCACACTGTCGGCGTTCGCCACAACACGGAGCAAGCAAGTCAATTCAATTGTTGACGCCACATCATGTGAGGCACCAGATTCCACTACACGTTATCCTGTCGACCGAATCGCCATTACAACACTCGCACACGCTCATTCGTAATCGGTTCACGGTCTCAGTTTATGCCAGGCGGAGGAGATTATTGCAGTTTTAGGTTGTTGCATCCATATCTTTCAACTGTACACACCAAATATTGTAATTACTCCTGGTGCAGTTGATATGTACTACTTAACATACTGGAATTGTGACCATGGTTTTCTCGGGCTGAGGTTATCCATGATATTGTCGTCTGAAGTCCAAAACTCTTGTCACGGCTAATCACGAATGTCATCTAACTACAACAAGCCACATTGTTTTTGGAGTATTGGGGTTGATCCAGATTTAGGTCGTCAGTTCGGAAGCGTGTTCTAGTGGATTCTATGAGAACCGTGCAAATTGAACGAACTTGTGGAGCATGTCTATGGTTAGTGAACATATACAGGTGGTCCTGAAGATCACTGGCGTCAGTACGATTAACATCCATACGTGCGTGTGTTTGTGTGTATTCAGTATGTGTACTGAATTGCGCTAGTTCATTACAATCAAGTCAGCTGGTCAACTCGTATCAACCCATTGCACCTAGGCAGATCGTATGATCCCGACTGGCTCAGCTAAAGATCGACGTCATGAATGGAGACTGTTGATAAATGTACACGCCCGTAACTGAAACATCTGCGGAGGCACCTGGTCTGTTGAACTGATAATTGATCACCTGCCTCAAATGTCACAATTTCGAAATAATCACTGCATGGTCAAGAATTCGAGATCGTCATCATTAACAGTTGGGTCGAAATGAGCTATCGGTGTCGGTTAAAACCGCGTGAACTATGTTCATGCAGACCCCGTTATTAGCATTTTACGAACAATTCGGTCAATCGGACATTATCACTGCAACCCTTCCCAAAATTACTAAATGAAACTCGGTTGTGAATTTCGCCGAATTTGGTGAACACCGACCACATAGTCGAAAGTTCGTACTGTGAAATGTTCAGGCTCACAACACAACTTCGGATCATAGAGGATAGAGTACATCCATAGTTTGAACATGTAGTTCCTGTCGCTGGTTTAAATCCAACCGGGGCCCGAATCGTTCACAGGCGGTTCGCTTCATAATTCACTAATTTTTGCGCTACACATTGGACATAATCCTATATTATGAGCAGTCTTCACTAATATGCATAATTCAGCTGAACACTAAACTCTGCTGAATCAGCATGACAGTAATATGAGAATGCTTATGGTCAGATACTAAGAATTATTAACATTGCAAATCAGTTGACCTGGGTGGCACGTCACAGTTACCTAGCTGTCGCACCATCTCCAACGTGTATGCGTAATCCCTCATAGATTCCAGTAAGTCAAAAGTTGAAAGCATTCGAAACGGGTAGTTCTCGGCAAGTGCACAAAATCTACACCAACATCCACATACCTCGATGCACTGTGCAAGTTCGTATGTTTTGCTCTCTGTCAAAACTTTTCCGGTTCAGAAGTTTTATTAGAATCCCTGACGTCACACACGCACTTCTATACACTCTTCTATCTGCCGGATGACATAAGGGAGCACACCATGTTACATTTGAATATTGTGTTCTACAGTCAGTTAATTTCCAACGTTGTCTCAGAACATGTTTTGCACAACATTGAAAAATGAGCCCCTTATTGACTTTGTCCATGTGTGCACAAGTACACAATTTGGATTCATTGCTGAGGTATTTCAAGCACGAGCAATGTGGTGATGTCTTAGTGCAGGAATACTGAACCTCCATACGAGGGCATTCGGGCAGCCCGTACAGACAAGAATGTGTTTGTGTTGGAGATGCTGTCAATGTTGAAAGAAGAAACGAAGTTGCAGGAAACACACACTGTGCACAATGTCACTGAAATAGAATGCTGCATTAGACGAAATCTTCATCTCCCCTCAGAGCTGTACACAACTGATGATGTGACATACAAATCTCTGAAATCGTGTGGGTCGTCGACATCTCAACTCCACGGCCTACCTAACACACACACAAGTCTGGAGTGCCGCTCAGGCCTACTCCGGAGAACACAGATTATCCACACCGTAAACTGACACGCTGGCTAGTCACAATTCCAACCCCACCAGAACAAAAACCCTCCAGACACATTCCATGGAATATTCCTGTGAATTGCTCAACGACTTGGACAGCATCAATGTTGCCAGTGAGTTGATGTGTCCCATAGACTGTCAGTCACCGTTCACCAAGGTCTCACTGCACAAGACATTTGAGTATATTTGTGAGCTCGCTGAAACCAGCCACACTACTTTGACTCTTCTCACTGACAGTTTGAGGGACAGTTTATTGTCATGCACTCGAAATATCAGCTTGCGTTTTTCTGATCGGTGCTACCGCCAGATGGGTGGGGTAGCCATTGGGAGTCTACTATGGCTCATCTTAACGGACATATTCATGTTAAGGATTGAGCGCGAGTTAGCAACAGACAAATCAAGACTATCACAATATATAAACGTCACGTCGATCACACACTAATATGCAGTCATTCGAAACAGAGAGTGGAGCAGGTCGTGTGACATTCAAACACCTGTAATCCCCATCTCTGCGT
Organism: Paragonimus westermani; assembly: GCA_008508345.1. Taxonomy (NCBI): domain Eukaryota; kingdom Metazoa; phylum Platyhelminthes; class Trematoda; order Plagiorchiida; family Troglotrematidae; genus Paragonimus; species Paragonimus westermani. The sequence goes on from QNGE01003545.1 coordinate 48,243, forward strand.
AATGTGAGAAATCGAGACTGATACTCGTAGTTCACCCGGAAGTCATCTCTATTAAAACAGCTGTCTAACGGAAATCCACGTGGTCCAATCAACATCTGAACTTTAGTAGTTTCACAAACACGCACTAGTGAATACACCATCCACACGAGCACGAGGAATCTGTACGCAAGACAGTCTGGCACGGAAAGTAAACCTGATCACCTCTGTGCTATAAACGAATGGTTACCCAGAATAGGTTCACAGGTAAACATCAGACCGAAACCGCTGTCCGAACAGATGGTCTCTGTGAACAAGAAGATGGTTTATACGGAGTTGCCGTTTAAAACTGATTACAGTGTGCATCATGCAATGCAAAGCCTGATGTATTTGATTAAACGAACATATAACGCAGCCGGATTCTGTGTATTAACCCGGGCACAGAAGCTGCCTGTGCCTTAATCATTCAGTGCAGTTCAGCCTGTCGGTGCCACCTCACACTGTGTCCAACAAAGAGAGTTACGCAGGCAGAACTAGGAGATGCTTGGTTTCCAGAGTGAAGGAATATTTGTCTAATCGGGCACAGAAATCGGTATTACCGAAGAACGAGAATGTCGTTGAAGCACGCAACAGACCAGTATGTACAGTTGTAAAACACGTCAGGTCCACTGCTCGCCTGATCCAACCACTTTGTACAGTCTGAATCCTGTTAGATTGTCCGAATTCAAGATTCTTGCGGTTTTCGTGCTGGTCGAAATCACCGGATTGAATCTGGTCTTGCATGTTCAGAAACAATTGGTGAATTTCATCCTGCCCTGAAAACCTAACCCACAGCTTGACTATCCCCCCTATCCCAACCTCCAACGGTTCGATACCGAAAACCGTTTCATGTTATTGTAAATTTGTTGCCGAGGCGTCAATGTGAAATGTTTGCATCCACCACTAATCTGCGAGTTCTAAATGTTTTGTTCAGATAGAATTTTGATGCCCAATAGGTGCGTGAAGCGTTTGATGAAGATGACCGCTCTAACCGAATGACGTGTTCGGAGTTCCATTTTGTATAGTGGCAAGGATATGCACTACTAGCGAACACTGACAAGTGTAAAACTCAAGTTCAACGATCCCATCTGAAAGGGGCTGGCAGAAGGGCAGACCAGCTGTGACCAACTGTAAGTGATGTTCACTTCAAAGTGTTGTGTCTATCGGAATCGACTATCTGGACTGCGATAACCTGCACATGTAAGACGCATGTGGTGTTTTGAAATGTTTTCCGTACGCATGTTTCGGAAAGGCAAACTGGTTGGCCCATAATCGTGGTGATATTTACACAACCAAAACGAACTCTAGCTTACCTCAGTACAACTCACTTCAGAACACCAGTCGAAAAGGCTCATTGGATCGCTAACGCAGTGGGGCTGACATACCGAACGTAAAACACGAATTCCAGACACATTCAGCCTGGCGATCTATTCGCTGAACAGACCCGTAGATGAACCCAACTTTTCGCTTAGCGTGCGATTGTGCCAATTCATCTTCTCGTATGCCCAACGAGGTTATGTTGATCACCGATTTTTTCGGCACAAAAGTGACTAAACCACAGCAGCTACATGCTTTAGAGTAGACCACGATGAACCAACACACCAGATTGTTAGTTCATAATCTGTTTTGTGTATGACTGACAGAATTAGGCGGAATGCCATTACCCCGTAATCTCCCAGTTTGCTTAAAGTGTTGCTGACACCGTTTTTGTCCATTTTTAGGGGCAATTTTACTGCATCTCAAATATTCAAACAAACGCTCAACACACCAATCACACCTTGTCTACATCACGATAATGTCATTGGTCGTTCCCGCGGCTTACTCAAATGGGCACTATCCAAGATTGGTACAATACGACAGATTTAATAACACAAAATATTGAAAGACATTATTGACAGTTCTTTTGTTTACGATCTGAAGAAATTCAAATGAATGTTAGTAACGACTTTACCATTCAGAAACGTAAATGTTGTCTCCCAAAAGTGTCGAGATTTGCAGGCCATTCATTGGGTTATTTTAAACCTGACCAATTCTCTATGAAGACACCATTCACCTGAGGTCCCTTTGGACTACGAACATTAACCATGATGAAAAATTCTGTGGGATAAGCAGACTTTATCATTCAAAAAGGACCTAGTGGTGATAAATCTGCATATAGGCTTTATTTGGACAAGTGGCAGACGCGATAAACTGAGCTATGGATCTACGCTGAGAGATGAGGAATTTCACATTCTGATTCAGCTACCCATGCAACTCGTTGTGTCACATTGAACTTAAAGGATCCAGGGACTTAACTGTCCAAGTAAGGTATCGCAAACACTAGAATCCAACAGCGTCATTGGTTTGTGGATGGCTAATTGTGTCTGAATGTAACATTCATTAAGCCCAGTCATCACGTCGTAATCCAGCCTGTGCGGTGTTGATCGGATTCAGATACACTGTTTCTGTGGCTGGTTTGAGTCCAGCCGAAGGTCAGATTCTTAACATTTCGGTCTCTTCTGACTTGTCACACTTCTCACTGTACACATTAAGTAAAGAGCTGTCAATTTCAACGGTTCGTGCGATTCATACTGAGAAAACAATATTGTTTGCTCTGTGATTTTTTCACCGAAAGTAAACAACCTACAGATGACACAGTACGCTAACATCTTATCTAGCTGAACTTCAAATGACGAGTTAGTACATCCGAACCGAACACAGAACGGATATGCGAAAATATATTGTGCGTTGTGCTGACATTCATTATCAAGTAAATCCTTGGTTAAGCCACAACGAGTTAAAAACCAAAGAGTTATCGGTTTCGCAACGTTTCGACCCTCTCGGAGAGCCTTTATCAAGCGATTTAAATCAGAAAATTCACATTGTACAAGCTTCAAATGAGGTAGTCATCACCTCGCACGTGTATGTGTGTTTAACACGCGGTGTGTGGACAATCTACCAATAGAATGCATGGGTTCACGGTTCATCTGAGGTCACACGTGACGAGCCCAGACGCAAACAAGGCTGGATAGTTAGTGCATGCTGTGTGTGCATGTACACGATCAATCTGGACTGTTGGGATGGGATGGGTGACAGGGATCCGCACACCTTTTTCGGCCGTGGTGTCACTGTTTTTCACCCAGTAAATCGTGCCAAACAACTGGCAGTTCCAGGCCATCGGAGCGATTCACCACTTGTGGTGTACTAGCGATCANAAGCTTGTACAATGTGAATTTTCTGATTTAAATCGCTTGATAAAGGCCCTCCGAGAGGGTCGAAACGTTGCGAAACCGATAACTCTTTGGTTTTTAACTCGTTGTGGCTTAACCAAGGATTTACTTGATAATTCAAATGACGAGGTTGTTCAGATCCTTCTTCCAACAGAGTGGTATCTCAAAACACATAGTGGATGAGTGGAAAATTGCCGTACTAATTAATAAAATCGGAATAACCTTATTCACGGCTCCTGGTTGTCTCCTGATTTGAATCTGCTTGGAGCACTTGAACTGATCAGCAAAAAGCCCGAAGCAAAGGTATATTAACTGGATGGGTATGTGGCTAATTCAGACGATTAACGCATGCCTATTCCGGGAAGATACTGGACAAAGTGTATAAATGAAACGTTTTAAGTGAACAATAACCCAACTACCCAACTACCTGAAAAAAATGACGCTCGATACGTGGGAGATGATCAGAATCCGTAAAATCTCCGCAATACACCTTACTGACACGTTGTTCGCAGTTTTCCTTAAATACTTACTGATTTTTAATATTTACTGAAGTTTTTGGGAACTACGATGTTACGATTTGAAGAACTTGAAACAGTGAGTTCCCTTCAACCACTTCATCAGAAGAGAAAGAACACACCTATTGCGACATGTTAACATTTCGTTTACTCTCATCCGTCACAATCGCAAAACATGCCAGGTATATATATCATGTAGATATGGACAAACAGGGATTAGACACGCCTACAAACACACCAAGTCTTATGTAATCACACCCACGACAACCCGATAATTTGCCTCAACCACTTGGCTGGTGACTTCTGATGTGCATCGGTTCGTAGAAAGCCAATAACCTTCGGTTTCTGGTACGCAACAGTATCTTGAATGAGGTTTGTGGGTCAATTTGGTGACCTGTTGTCTTGATGTGTTTAACAATCGATGACGTTGGAACTCGAGCCGCCTGTGCATCAAGTTAAGGCTGGTGCATCAACAGTTGTTTCAACCACTTCGCGATGTGTTCGGCGGCTCGCTGTGATAGTTGTCGATCTGCTATGCCTGTGTAAGCGTCACTACAATTGCACATGAACTGGTAGATAACATAGGAGACAGAAGAGTTTGGCGAACTCCTTTCATGATCGCGGAGAACTGATCCTCTGGCGGTTTGCGCATTCGTTCGAGCCAGAGCAGACTTTAATTTGTGCATTGTGTGGTTGGCCAGATGGTCAGTTTTGAATGCTAAGAATAGGGGAGCATACTTCTTTCAAGCCGTGAGTGTGTGCTCAGTGGTCTTCTTCACTGTACTGTGTGCCACGATGGATTTATCGGGGGTATCCACTAGCTAGCAAAGTTTGTTTCAAGAGCTTCTATTCTATCTGTAGTGTGTCAAGAGTATAAACATGCCTATCACCATGATCATCGATCAGTAGACACCTCACAGCAACTGATCATCAAGTTGGCCCGCCAACCTTATTCACGATACTGTTGCGCAACAGAAACCGAAGGTTATCGGCTGCGAACCGAAGCTTATCAAAACTTACCATCCAGCATTGTGTGCACAAAGCGGTTACTGCAACCTATCAGGGTGCCATCATCGTGATTACGTAATAATTGGTGTGTTGTAGGTGTGTCTAGTCTCTGTTTGTCCTTATCTGTATGAGATATATAATTGACGTTTTACGCTTACGACTGGTGAGAGTAAACGAAATGTTAACATGTCGTAATATGACTTCTTTTGGTTCCGAGGAATTAAAACCCGTCCAAAATGGATCGCAATTTCCGCATCCAGATGAGGTTTTTTACTAGCCAGTTTCTAAAAGAAGCACTAGACTAGAGTTCCACACTGATTACAGCAGAGCAGTTGGACACACTATTATTCGGACGGGATTTCGTATCGCGGCCCTTGTAATTGTGAAACTAGCATGGTAACCAAAACACCGGCAATCGCACAGGAAGCGTACTGAATAATGATAAAAAAACTCTTGGCAACAGTATCATGCGATTCGTACACAATCAACCGACTGAGATCGATTCCTACAACTTCACGGCCGTATCAAAAAATTTGCATTTGTTGACATACAGTGTTTCCACGAAACGTGTGTACTTGTAGTGACATTGATTTGACCAATATCCCGCAACAACCGTCACGGTGAGACTGGATCTTGACGTGGTGTGATGGCTTACACATCTCGATGATCTTTTGGGCTAAACTGGACAGAGTTACTCATACCAGGTAGAGGTCTGACAGAACACAATCTCCTGGTCTTCTAGGTTCGGGGTAGACGGAAGTTGGCATCTCTTCTCGAAAAACGTAACATTTCTGGTACACCGCCACCCACCCGCTGCCTTGTGGTACAGGCTATTGAGCCGAAGGCTTTGGTTGAGAACCCTAATCGTTCTCCTGTCTAGGTCTGGGCGTCCCCGGAGTAATCTCAATCCACATACAACCATGAATCCTCACAACGCAAACACATCCATACTGCATCGGCCGTCTCGCAGTATAAACCGGGTCGCTCTATCTGCTGCATACAGCAGAGTGGATAGGCAAAAGCATGCTACTGCTGACCCCTCCCCCGCTGTCCTATCAAATTTAGCTCTCAGGCCCCTACCGATCCCCAATTCTGATAACTTCTCTACAGGTCCCACAGCAGATATGACTAATCATAGTAACACTGTGCCGATAAGTCCCAAATCTCGCCACTCAGTCTCACACCTCCCTCGTCCTGTGCTGCGACCTAGAACGCAAATTAATATAGGCGCCTTCAACGTTCATACTCTGAAACAGATAGGTCAACAGGCTGCTCTCGCACGAACGTTAGACTCGTTGCACATCGATGTTTGCTGTATCTCGGAGACTAGAATTCACGACAGTAGTCAACGTGTGGAATTAACAACACCCGCACTTTCTACCCGATACTGGTTATACACTTCTGGTAACTCTCCGGCCGCCGTCACCGGTCGAGCGACGGCCGCAGCCGCATTGTTAGATTGGATTCCTGTTAATAGTAGACTTTGTGCCGTCCGCTTGGCAGGTTCTGTTAGGGTCAGTTCTAGACGCAAAAGCGTCAGAAATCTTTTCGTTGTGTCTGCTTATGCTCCAACTGACTGTAGTGACGTCGGTGTCAAGGACATCTTTTATTCGGATCTGGCCGCTCTCCTCC
>QNGE01003545.1:56882-81519 GCA_008508345.1 Paragonimus westermani
TTTTCCTTCTCTCTTTCTATATCGGGTTTGCTTTCTCTTCATGGTTGTGTGGCAGTTAAGCGTTGGTGTGGACCACTGATGTATTGCTGTCTATGATGATGATGAACAGCCGAAAAACTATCAGTCGCTATGCTTTCAGACACTGTCTTCATCCACACCGTCGAGATCAATTACAAATGCATTCGTCAGTTTTTCCCAACCTTCTGCTGGACTACCAATTTAGATACGTCTCTGTCACAGTTGCACGGCTTTGGGCTATAGTATCTTAGTGAATAGTGTAATCCTTTCAGATGAGATGGGATACCTATTTTGGTACATCAGTGAAACGACTCACTCATACGTACAGTGAAAACAATGGAACTAACCTATACTTTCATACCTGTCGTTTTGGACAATATTTAGTTGACAGCATCCTGTCGTGTTTTTTGGGGCATGTGTGCATTTTACTAACCATCCTGAAGAAGGAATATTCCTATAATTATTGCTTCCCTCTTAGCTCGGCTTCTACACATGTGACTCCTGGCTTATGATTTTCATATCAGTAGTGAGTGTTACTCGGTCAGTCATGTGTCGGGTTGGAGGATAAGAATTGGGTGTGGCAATTCTGTTTAGTTCGATGTTTCCAATGTCACATTTTCATCCCCTACGGTTCATTTGATAGGCATTGCTCTTCCCTGAGGAAATTTCCTTCTCCCGAAATGTTTTTTTTCTGTGTGGGGGTGGTTTTGACTACATAAAAAGCATACCACAGATTTGAAGCAAGTTGCACATACTGATGAGAATAAATATTGTGCCAGTGGAGTGAATGGCATTACTTTTGAATTCAGTAAGCCGTCACACTTTCATGAAAAGGTGAGATTATCTATGGTTATTAATATAAGTTCGTTAAAAGTAAACAGATTTTATCGTTTGTAACGTAGTTTAGAAGATGCAAACCTATTTGTATGCATGTTAGCAGCATTCGGCATGCTGAATCTAACCAAATGTTCATTCGTAACTTTCACAATCCTACAGAATTCCTAGCCAAATTTTTCCGAAAAGATATACTAGACTTGAGTTTCGTTCTTGTTAGGGTTCATCAATAATATCCTTGTCACGGCCGAGAGCAGAATTCCAGTCATGCTTCCATGCGATAACCGTGTTGGCCACTGCAAATTGACCTCACGTTAGGCAATACAGAGTTTTCCTATGTAGTGGCTAGGCTATATTCATGTGTGAGCGGAAATACAGTAACTGCCCTGTTTACTCCAGTCGACTGTCGCACGAGGTTCACATTCTGGTCATAACAAATAATGTGCAATGTCGATCAGCGCTGACAAGAGCACCACTCAACCCTGTTTTCGAAAACGATTATGAGAATGCGAACGCTGTGATCAATTATGAGTACTGTTCGGTTTGTTTCAGCCAAATTCTTTACTGTTTATCAAAAAGGGAAGATGCGTAGGCTTCTGAATATTTCTGTTGATAAATTAGGTATAGACTTCCGATAATTTCAAATTTGATTGTTAGAGCACATAGATAACATTTTCGCACAAGTCTGATTGGAAAGTTGCATTCGAAGCAAGTCAGCCCTATAGATGAAGGTGACTAAAATTGATCCAAGCCGATCATCCGGCTTTTATATACTAGTGTTATGTCAGCATAACACATATGGTTGTTTGTTGGAAAGTCAAATCAGTGAGATCAAATCAATGAGATACTTTTCTGTTTAAAGTAAATACTTATTGAATACTGACAGCTGACACTATACACAATGTATACCCTCAGACATGATTTAATCACAGGTTGAAACCGTTTGGGCAAATCTTTGTCCGAATAAACACAGTTACCTGGGAGAAGTTAACTCAACATTACGAAGTGTAAGTATTTGAAAAACTTTTTTCTGTAAAGTGCTAGAACAACAGATGACTGAATAAACCGAATCGCCTCATCTGGAGAATCCGTAACAGTAAGCAGTGACTTACTCGTTGATAAAAAGTTGGAATGCTCAGACAATGACAATCAGCTGAGTTTACATATTTGGAACATCACTCGCCTTCAACAGCAGCTTTCAAGAAGGAGCATCAGATTTGTGTTTTGTTCTTGGTAGAGTTTGGATATGATCTCTTATCTACCTGATTCAACTGCGTTTACCAGTGTGAAATGAACCTCATAAAAGGCATGACTAAAATACCTAAATGTACAGCTTCTGAATAACTTCCTACGCGGCGATGTTTGGTGTTACGAAGTTGAGATTTTGAATGAATTTGCAGAATCAACTTTCAAACAAGACGATATGAACGTGAAACGTGGCAGATGCACATATTTCGTTTTAGCTCATTGGAGCAGGTTAGAACAAGTCACTAATTTCATGGAATGACCGGGTTCACGATCAGTTAGTTGGCCTAGGTCGGTTGATGGCAACCTATTCGGCAACCCGTATGAATCCCCGATTAGAAAAGCGCAAGCTGAATCGACAGTGCAACCAGATTGTACCAAGCTGTCGCGACAGACGAGCCGATACAAAACACGTACATCTGTTCTTTCTAATTTATTCAAGCTTATGAATAGGCCTGACTGAAGTAAATTTTCGAGGGAATTGAATTTCTGAAAATATCTTTATTGAAATAGGAGTACCGTTATGACAAACGGCCAATTTTGGTGGTTATTATTGGGTCTCATCCAAATCACTAAACTTGCCAAACTACTTGTCAATAGTACGATTTCACTGCTCTTCGGTGAGGTGGGTGGATTCCAGTGTGAACTGAACGAGGGATCCTGTTTGAACAGTCAATCTTCCAAATCGTTTGTTGGATTCCATACAACACAATGGGTATATATATATACAATGGGTATATAGCTGAGTCTATGTGTGCAAATTCTGAACTTCCGTTGTGGCGTGGTAGCTCACCTGGTAGAGCACTTGCCGCGTCAGGGTATGCTGTTTCTGTCGCTGATTCGAATCTAGTCGAAGTCCAGATTTCTCACAACCGAAAATCTTCTAATCTATCAAATGTGTCGAACTATCACTCAGTAATGATTATTAAGCCAATCAGGCTGAAATTCTTCTGATAATCAATATCTGTGTAGTAACAGATTCAAAACTGTCTACTAATTTTCATAGCCGTTGAGCAAAAAATGGAATCTAACTGGAACAAATTATCCTAGTAACATGTAGATGTACAAGGGTGATGCATTCAAAAGAATGAAATCCCTCATTTCAGTGATTCTCAAGTTGACTGCAGGTAACTACAATGTTTAAGACGCGTGTAGTGCTTCCAATGTGAACAAGGAAATCTAATTATGCCGTCCAACGTCATCATATGTTTAACCATGTAACATACTCTCATCATACCTTACAAAAGTCGTAATACCATCTGGGAGCTCGAGGTGGACTGGGTTTCTGCATAGTTCCAATTAGTACTGTTGAAATCGGCACTGATCTACGTACTCCATTGGGTCTGAGATGAATAGCAAAACTATCTGGCAAGTACCTACAAGATTTGCTGTACATATAGTAATATTTTTGAACGAACTTTATCGGGTACGCATAAATGATGAGTGCCAACAACCACGGGATCCGTTGTATGCTTCCGATGAACTTTAAGTTTTGGGCACATACTACTCATCATACCAAACATGCTTCAACGTTCCGCATCGTACCGACTATAAAGCGAAAAATATGTACCAAACGAAATTCAACAAACCGAGCACCTTTAGCAAACATCGCTTCTCAACTAAGCAACAAGTGTGCATTGCTTTCCTCTATGTGTCGCCCCTAAGGTGGTTTGAAATAAACGGCTTCATGTCAACAAAGTAGCCAAATCGAGACTCTCAACGCCTGAATGATTAAAACAAGCTGAGAAACGTACTATAAAGACCGTCAGCGGAAACGTATATTTGCACACAACTCATGCACAAATGCCGGTTATCTCAGGCGATTTGATCAATCAGTTACTGTGACTGTACACAAGATCACAGAGAGCACCAAACAAATCATTCCGATTTCTTAATGTGACATCACATCATCATAGAAGACCGGAACATTGCTTTTAAACATAAGTATTTTTTTTTGTATTTAATTAAGAACCATTTCCGACTTCAACCCGGTCATGCCTCAAGTGATATGTCGCCCGCATTTGAGACACATCATGTCCACTGTCTTTGTATGTTCTCCATTTTGCAAGATTTCTAAACGTTCTGCTAAAGTGGTTTCGGTCCTAACTTGGAAATATGAACTTCTGTTGGGTGATATACATTAATAATGTTCACAACTCTGAACTATCTCCAGGATGCCTCAGGTTGTTGATTCCAGTCCCTACCATTGTCCACAGTGACCAGACTGGTTTTGTCTATCAGCTCGTCAATCACTATCCGGCCTGTATGGGTCTGACTGATACGACGTACCGCTTCAGAATAGTTATGACCATATGAACAACATATTTGCTGCAGACAGGTGCTTAGCTGAACTATGCCCGGTCAGTTATCGTGGAAAAAATGAGGAAATTTTATGAAATCAGTCGCAACACAAAAACCCACAGAAGAAAGCTATCCAGGGAGATCTGTTTATACAACTACTGCGAATGGCCATGAGACCACATACAGAACCAAAGAAAATAACTTACAATGGATATTGTCTTAAGCATGAGATCAGTGATATTGTCTACAGTGTTGGTTGGCTCATCAGACACAGACTGTGAAACCTTTTCCGATTGATTCAATGTGTTTTCGTTTGGGTACTGTAGACAGCAATATGCTTTATGCATCTGGATTGCTAAATTTTTAGTTGTATGCTCGCAAACAGCAAACAGATGACGACGACGATGAACTAAGTCTTCCCTCGTCACATAGCAGCAATACTAGTAGCAGTAATCAGGAACCCTGTGGAAAAGAAAGCAATTTCACAAATAGTGAAGAATATCGGTTGATCCAGTTTAGTGGTTAATTCAAGAGTGGACCAACTGAACTGATATGGAACAATGGTCAGATAAATGTGTACCGTAATTGATTTGAGGTGTTTACGTGGAATTCCACTGCAAACTGTCTTAGGAATCAATGAGAAGCTATGAAAAAACAGCGAGTGAAGAGCAGACCTAGCGGAGTGTGATACATGTATGACAAATCGATTGGCTGAGTGAGTCTGAATGAAAAAGTATGGAAGATGGGGCAAGTAAATGTTTGTACCGGAGCTTGGTGAAAGATCTGTAATTACACTTATGGTGATTCGACTAAAATTAGCTAGCTGTGTTAGATAGAATTTCTGTCCCAGACTTCTCATAAGAAATCATCAAAGTGTTTGTAGAAAATTCTACCACAACGTGACAGATTTTCCAAGGATTGACAAAAAGCCAGTAAAGGCAGCTGGTGAACAACACACCTAGCAGGGAAGGAACATATGTATAATAAATCGACCGACTGAGTGAGTTGGACTGAAGAAACTTAAAACATCATAATGTAGCGGAAACATCACTGATATGAAGTGAGTATTTGATTGCTCAGACTAACTTAAAACTGAGGTGGAACTTTAGTATGTGTATGAATGAATGAGCATGCAATCAGTTTCTTTCCGGGGACATCAATAGATTTGGGAGAAATATACTGCGGGATTCGGGTCAACTTAATCGTCCAGGTAAACTGTCCAGCAAAGTGACAGAGTAGTACCGAGTCATGTTTGTTGCCTGACTTCATATCACCTGCATACCTGATTACAACAGGATGCTCACAATTCGGACGTGGAAGAATACTGAGCATCACTGTCAGTGATGAGTGACGACATGGCTTGACTAACAACTTGGGTAAATCTACTATGATTCTTAACCAGATCGTGTAGCCGATTGACGGTTTAGCTTTGAATGTCACTTTCATTGAGAATTTGAGACAGCGTAACTCTGTCAACGCTTCCAACTCCACCAATCTACCCTGAGGCACATAGGCGAACCACTGTCGGTTTTCCATCAAGCGGCGACACATTTCATTAGTGAGTGAGTTGATCATATTTTTGCCTTACGACGGGTCTTGCAGCATCGATACTCTTATAGGCAGTTGACATTCATGGTACGTTTACATCTAAAAACTGCTTTTGATTCGGTTGCTCTTAACGTCCTCCGGAACTGTCTTCTTCGCAAAGGAGTATCAGGGTAATATGTGAATCCATGGAGATTACTGTATGTTCACTGTGCAGTCAGGATGAGGGTTTATGAACAGCTGTCCTAAGCGTTCATCATTTCTAGCAGTGTTTGTCAATGTGGTCCGATTTTCCCCCATTTGTTCAATTTTGGCATGGACAGTTTTCTGGAGGGTGTACTTGGGGAATCCAGGGAGTTTGATTATCAACCTTTTCCTGACGCTAGAGTGACCGACCTGGAGTATGTGGATGACATTGTCTGCCCAAAACATGCATATCATGCTGAACACTTTAAAATAGTGAGTTCCCTTTAGAAACTTCATTATGTTTGCTCCCATCGGTGGCACACGTAAAACATGCAGGTTATTTCGGTTAGACAATTAGAGATAGAACGGGTATGGACACGCGTACATTCACAACAAATATTATGTCGTCAACACCACGAAAGCCCGATGGGTTATCCCAACCACTTTTGTACACAGAGCTGGTGAGTTCTGATTAACAAAGCTTCCTTAAAGGTCAAAAGCTTCGGACTCTGATTGCGTAACGATATTCTGAACGATCTTAGTGGATCAACATGGTGACCTGTTTACATAAGATGCCTGGCGATCGATGATGCTGGGCTTCGAGCGTTCGAACCACGGATTTGAGATTGTTGTGGCATGAATTGTTTTAACCAGTTAAGACGTGTTCTGCCACTCGTCGAGATCGCTATCGGTCTGTTCTGAGTATCCAAACGTCGATACAATTTTGAGCGAACTGCTAAACGACGTGAGGGACAGAATGTTTTGACGAACAGTATACGCGGTTGTGCAGAACTAGTCCTCTGGCGTTTTGAACCAAGCGTAATTGGACAGCTGCGTATGACTCAGACTCGGCGAACACACGGATTGTCTAGAGTCGGTGATGTTTATCTAACCTGCAATTCGACCAGGAATTAGCCGTTTGAAAAACTTTAATGCTACAGAAGAGGCTGAACGAGATGAGTGACCGAGCTAGTTTTCATGGAATGCGCTTCCCACGTTCAAAGTGGAAAGTGCTCCTTCAAGACTGGGGAATTTCCACCCCTACTGTCTTTATTACACGTAATTCATTTGAGATTGTAGTCAGTTTCACATGCTAGAGTGGCACTATCTCATCAGCCTGTAATATTACTGATGAGATTTCAGTGAGGACAGCAAAGGCACTAGTTACCTTTGCCAAAATGCATCATGTGTGACGTAGAGAAGACTTTCGGTTGTTGCTAAAAAGAAGGGTATATAATGCCTGCGTACATCATGTTTTGTTCTATGGTTCGGAAACATGTCCCGTGCTTATCGAGCATGTTAACAGACTTGCTCTGTTTGACCACCGTTATGTTCGCAAATTAGCCCACATTTAATGGACTAATCGTGTGTGAGTGACACGCTGTTCGCCGGCGCGCTTTCAAGAACGCTTGGGATGCACACTCAATTGTCCCACTAATCGTGTTGTACAACTTGCGATGGTTGAGCCACGTGCTCCGCATCCCAACTGAGAGCTTGCCGTACCAACAACGGCATCAAGCAAGAACGTGGTTTTGCAATCTTAGGACTCTGACCATTTCACTGAGCGTATTGGTTAGGCGTTGCTCTCTTGGATGGGATCTCTGTAATCATTGAATTCGCTGGTTAGAAACAGTATCCGAGATGGCGGCGAGTCACAGTCAATGGTGTACCCGCATTCATACAACTTTTAGTTCTTCTTTCAGGGTATTTCACGTCACTGTTGATGTGAGAGCTGGACCGGGCCACAGTGTCTTACGGCTATGCTGATGGCTATTATGGTGATGACACAGTGGACTGAGCTGGACAAGTGACATCATCCAAAATTGAACGTGATCGATAATAGGCCAACTGTCTTGATTTAAGATTGTCGAGAATAGGGATTATGTTGTTCGTAGCTCGGGTTGATAGCTCAAATATTCGGATGCTCACCTAGCTTAGCAGTTAGTCTGAAAACGTCGTCAGGGTGTCTTTGTTTGAGCATATAGTTTTGGGACTGACCGAACTGCACACACTAACGTATATGCTTGAACACCTGGCGATTAAACGTTCAAAACCTAAATGTCAGCGTCGGCAAGCATACGGATTGTTTATAGTCCGTGATGTTCACCTGACCTGCTTTTCCAGGGAGAATTAACAGTTTGAGAAACGTCATTGTTACAGACGGGCACGAAGTCGGACGAACCTGGAACGTCCCTTTTTCCAAAACTGTAACGTGTAATGCGCGTCATCCTCAAGCAGATAGTAAGTATCCCTTGTATGAAATATTGAGTGAATAACCCGGCCGAAGGTTGCATGAAATCATAACAAGTTCCTTGAAAACGATTGATGGTAGGCTGTCAGATACACTTGTCTTGGTGGACTTTAGCCATATAAACTTTTCAAAGTTAGTTTATCTCTTAATGAGAATGGAGGAATCAGCGGAAACCAATGAAACTTTCTGAAAGCTGTGAAGAACATTCTCGTTGTATTGTTAAGAGTATGCTCGAACTGTTTCTCATCAAAGACGAGACTTGTGTTGGTGCAGTTCAGTCCACTGAGTCCATTCGTTAGTTGCAAGATCTCGCAGGAGATAACGTACGGGTGCACGAAGTGCTCTCAGTCGGCCTTAAAGAGTGCACGTTTTCATTGGTTGCTGGGTTCTCTGATTGCTTACAAAAAAACTGCAGAGATAGTAAAAGAATTTTTTCCACTAAATCATTTTGAAAAAGGAGAAACCAAACTTCCTCCGTATGACTGTCAAGAAGTATCCGGTGTCCGCCTAGTGAACAAGCAGGTGTGTCTCACGTGCGTCTGCTTGCTTAGTTCGTTAGGTGCGTTCCTTATCTGGCACTCAAGGTGCTGGTGTCCATCCTTGTCTTAAGACTTGGGTGATGTAAGTGACACCTACGATCGAACTGTCTTTCAATCTGAAGGTCTTATTCCAGTCCGTCTATTTGCCTGGGAGTGTTTCATTAGCCAAATTCAGTTTCTGTACCATTGTTTGAACCTGTTGAGCGGCTAATTTCCAACCTTCATGGTACTTTAGAAAGTCGCGCCCTATCCATATCTTTGTGAGTTCTACACAAATGTGCACCTTAAAATACCGGAATGTTCTTCACCGTATCTGAACTATTTCGCTATACGGACGGATTTCCAATCGGCGCCAGAATGCTCCACAGCCAATCGGCTTGCAATATACTGAGTTGTGTACAATATGCACGTATGTATATGTTTACAGTTAAGTGTTCTTAGTTCGGTAATACATGCAAGGAAACCCTATTTGTCCTGAATACTTCGAACTATTTAAGCTACACAACGCGTCGTTTGTCTGACTACATACGGAAGATAGCACTCACAGCGGCTGTTGTACATCCATAAATTCGGCGTCTCAAGTCGTGAATAACAATTGCTTACTGCTACCAGTACCAGGTCTTCTCCTTATTACTTGCGTAGGATGCTTCAATTCAAGTACGATATCTAGGGCTAGTTGAAGTCCCTAATTCCGAGTATCACAATTTGGCATGAACATTTCAGTCAGACATGAGACAATGGCAGGTGCTGACTTTTCAGCATCGACAATAGACACATTCTCAAAGTTGTCCTGATGACTAACCTGATTGTCGATTTTGACTATCATCACAGATGTATGCATCTTCTGATGTTGCAGTTTCACCGATTGACTCCAGAGACCAAGAGTCTTATTAAGACTAGGACTATGCCTCAGAAGATACGACCTCTGATAGAACACTCTGAGTATCCAAAATAACATCTCCCCCGATATTTTGTTGTCATGAAAAGAACCAATCTTTCTGAATATACAGGTGGTCTAGTAATAAAGCACATTTTGTTGACATACGCTATATTGCCTCAATTAGATAGGCGTCTTTTGTGAGAAATAATCGATAAGTCTGAACATTTACTCATTCTTTGATTTGTGAGTGTATTACACTCTCTTTGTTGTTTCGTTGAGCCATTTATAATAACCTGCCAGAAAATAGGCTGTACCGAAACAGGCAGACATAATTGCAGCCGTTTGAATAGTTACCATGGGAAATGGAAGTGTTTTTGTGTCAAGCCATATCAATTTTACCAATACCGCTGTAATGTGCAGAAACTTAGAAGTTACAATTAATTTACAAATTGATTTACCGGCTCATCAGGGAGGCATTGGAGTGCGTAGACTAGTGTACATGTCCAGAATGCGTGCAGAAAGTTTGTGAGAACACGATCCGTTTTAAGATCCTGATGAGTGGCAACAAACAGGGAACATGGAAAAAGGAATCTTCAACCAGACTGAATTTCTGCGCTGGTTCTGTAAATATGCACTGACCATACTCAATTTGCATTGCATGACACCTCAGCATTTGTTGTTCATCTGACCACGGTATACGAGGTAGTTTGATTCCAATGAGTGTAACAATCTCTCCTTAGATAAACAGCTTGCAATTTCCAAACACTACTGTACCAAACATGCACAGTATGGCAACAGTGTAATAACCTTCACTTTTTTGAACTCAGAAATGCCAGTGCCAAAATCATGGCAAAAGGAACTTATGTCGACACTGCAATGGAGTAGACCCAAGACATCTGACGCTCAACTGGACAGTATTCACCGTTTTAGTCACGAACGCACCGAGGATACATGTGACAACAGTTCAGAACATTTGCCAGTCGATGATCCACATAGCAAGGAGACATTACTGCAACCAGTGGACAAAAGTCCAACAACAATTTATCATATTCAAGGTTGTGCTGGTTGGCCTCACACGGTCGAAAATGAAATTGATCTCACAAACAATACCTTTCTTTCGCTAGACAATACATGCGAGTTCAAGTCAAATTCAACGGTATGGACATCATCTTGTTCAACTGAAGAAAACCAGGTGCAAAACACTTTTGAGCGCTTCGCGTCTCAACCTTTATATAATCATCATAAAGGATATCAAGCTGGCTCAATCAAATTTTGTCCATCTGATATGTCGGATTCAAACAGCGAACGACCCGAAACGTGAGTATTTTGTAATGTGTTAAATAGCTTCACCAAATGAAATAAACCATTATTAAAATAGAATAATGTTAATCGCGGGAAAATGCGAAACGGTACTGGCAGTATCATTAAACCGGTATATAATAATTAGTTATAAAAGCAATCATTTACTATAACAATTTGTATAGTTAGTGTGGTTAAGCAGATGTACGAGGTTAGTTGTCATACACTATTCGTCGAAAGAAGTAACTCCAGACCGGGTAGTGATTAGGATATTCGATAGTTGATCAACCCCTTGACAAAAAAATACGATTAATCGCATGCCTCAGAGTGCAGTTCAGTTTATATTTGATGGCTGGATGTAACGACTTCAAGTCAGCAGCTGTAGCTGAAGCGTACTGAACAAAAGACAGTTTGTTTAAAATGGTTGAATGACTATTTAAACAAATCCTACATTTTACTTGCAGCGTGACAGGTAGTTAAAAAAACGTTCCCAAGTTGGTGTGCAGTATGGGATTTCAGTTTTTCACAACTTGAACGTTATTCACAAGTGTTCATGTCTGTCAGTTTGGATCTCGTTAGCAATGGGGGGACTAGAAATCCTATCACACTCATGAAACAACAGTATCACTCACCCCAGGTTAAGCACGACCGAATTATCCCATGTAGGGGCACAAGTGCATTCAATCAAGAGTAATGCTCCGATTGCCCGATCGTCTCGACAGGAGACACAATAACTGTTCTATTGCTTCCAATCGATAAGCCGATGTTCACGTATGATAATTCAGTCATACCTAATGCGATCAGATATGAACTAAGTCGAACATATGGATCCAAAAATTGAGGTCAGACAGTCTGTGTTGCACGGTTTGTGCCATGGCAGATTTCGTTGCTTCTTTATGAGTACTTCCCACAGACTGTCAGATTTTATCAAACCAAAACCAAACCTCAAAGTACGTTTCAATCAAATGTTCATCGCCTATTGGCCCACAGACCCTGTGACTACCAGGGTAGTGTGACACTATGACGAATAGTTTCTTTTGACTGCGCAGAGCGAGTTTGTTCCTTCCGATGGCGTGGGTTGGTGGCCGTGTGGATGAACTTGAACGCTTTGGTCGTGTCCGGCTCGTGACGCGTCAACAAATGTCGGGGCATGGCTGAGGTAAGCCGCTTCTAGATTCGGGGTTGGTAGCGGCGACTGTCGTAGCGTCGATTAGTTGTATAGCCTGACTTTTGACTCAACTCGGCATATGTTCACCAGTTGTGGTCTACAGCTTGTGCTCGGCTCTGGCAATGTAGGTGATTCGCACCCACATTAATGTTGCTATATGGCGTGATATTTGGTGGACGGTGGTGTCGGCTGTTTGACTGGGGGTGTTGGAATGCAAACTGTTCCGTAAAATACGATCAACTGCACGGCGTTAAAGACCCGCTTGACAGCTGTTTGAAGACGGTTCTGTAATAGTTAGCTTACACCACCCTGTTTGAAGAGAATGTTCACAGCTGTTAATCATCTGGGAAACTCTAGATTCACTTGTCTCTTTCCGGCTAGTTGACTGAACAGAGATAGCCGTTTTTGATCAACACATCCTATGGATTATTCAGTTCAATCTCTGGTACTTCCGCAGAACACATGCATCCAGCCCACTCAAAGAGTTCTCGGATTAGGTCACGTTTATAACTGAGTGGCACGAAACTGACCATTTCACGTGTTCGTACGAAACACTGACCATTGGACAGTTCTATCAGATCTTTTCACCATGAAAATATCCGGAATTTATAGCGAATCCTCGTGTTCTTCACTCAGGTTCATGTGAACATTATGGCGTAAACTGTTCATCACACCTAACGCTGTCAATACTTACTGCCGACTTCCTGAAATAACGCGTATGTCGTCTACATATCTTTACATTCCAATTCAACGTTGCCTTGTGGCCTAGTTTTAATTTGACGAAATTCGTTGAACTCTTCATACACTAACCTGACATTATCGTCTGAGTGTGAAAAGGAAGACACGCTCGTTTTTGTAGATATCAACATTTCAATGATGGAAGAATGGTACAGTGTATCGATCAGTACATCGTAAGTCTATTCGAGATGGACAATATGTGAATTTCCACAATTACTCCCCATACAACACAAACGCTCACTGGTTCATTGTCTGTTTTACAGAGTGGTACACTAGGTATAGGGGTGAAATCTGTTCGTGACACATTGGTCTCCAACGGTTATCCATCGGGTTTTATTGACTTTTACAGTAAGTCAAAAGTAGTGAACCCACAGGAAACGTCTGTTCCGAAGTGAGCGGTGAACATTCAGTTACCGTATAGAGGAGAGAGTAATGTGTCGTTTCTAACTGAACATTTGATTGCAGCCTTCGCATTCAAATAGACTTTGCAGCCAGCCTCGTTCGAAAAGAACCAACCGTGTTGACCACTGCGCCATTCAACTCATATTAGGCACGATCGAATTATCATGTGAGAGGTCAACCACTTTCGCTTCTGAGCGACAACCAGGTTGTCCGATCGACTCGAGAGGAGACACAGTAACTGTCCTGTTAACTCCATCCGAGAGCCCTGCGATTAGGAGTTCCAAGACAGATCGAAATCTCCGATCTCATTAAACTTAGCAAGGATATGCACTACTGACGGGCTCTAATGAGAGCGAAACTCGAGTCTAGTGCTTCTTTTCGGAAGAGGCTGGCTGTAAAGTCTATCTGAATGCGAACGTTGCGATCAAATGTGAGTGATGTTCAACTTGAAAATAAATCAAATCCCTTAACTACTCATCAGTAATCTGATTCGCTCAACTTTCTTGTGTTTCACCGCTGTTATGTGTAACAACTTCCAGTAACACACGAAATGGTACGATCATCTTGTCGATCCAATAATTTGAATTCGTCATTAAAACTCAACAATATGTAGTGGGTATTGGTAAAGATATCACGAGAAAAGCTTGCTCTATATTGCAGGCAATCGTTTACCGTAATACTCTTTTTCATTCTTGTCTTTTGTAGACCATGCAACTATTCAAATATCTACAACCACAACAGGTTGCAGGATGTCATAACCTCTACACTGGATCCTGCCTATTTGAAGCAAGTGGGGATAAGAGGAATGCGGAAGTCGGGCGAATATGTCACAGCTGAATCCGATATAGCGAGCAATAGTACATGCACTAACCAGACTAGTCCAGATGAACACGAAAAACGTGGCTTATCCTTCAGTCAAGTAGCTGGAAGACCATCATTCATTAATAAGAAGTCCACGATTGACGATGACCATTTGAAGATGAACGAGCTCTTAAATTGCCCTTCCGCTTGTTCCTCTAATCACACACAGACCACATACGATAAACACGTGCACATCAAGAAACCGTTGAATGCATTCATGCTGTTCATGAAAGAAAAGCGAACTCAAGTCATGACGGAGTGTACACTTAAAGAATCGGCAGCTATCAACCAAATTCTTGGTCGGAAATGGCATGCACTGACAAGGGAAGAACAAGCAAAGTACTATGAAATGGCTCGCATTGAGAAAGAAGCTCATCAGCGAATGTTCCCGGGTTGGTCTGCCCGAGATAATTATGCATGCCAAGTGAAACGTAGGAAGAAACGAATGAGTCGTGACTTTTTGAGTTTCGAGCCTAAACTCAAAAGTGATGAACGGGCTATGCATCTGTGGACACATGACAGTTTTCCAAGTGCCACCTCATCCTCTTCCACTGTCTTAGGTACATGTTCGTACGAGTGTTTATCCGGACAACTGCCATCCAAGCAGCGCTTAGCCGCTTGGACAGTTAACCAACAATCCGAATGTATATCATCAACAGATAACTTCAGACATCCAACCCCCATCGACTCCACAATGAACTTCTACTTACCACGTTCCAAGCCTCGATCGACGATCAGCTTTTCAACGCAACCTCCTGACTCAAGCAATACTGTCCAGGTTGCCCCAGGCAATAATACTGAACTTGCATCGTATAGCATGGCTACAACACAACACTCTTCAAGGAGCTGTACAAGGTCAACACAGTTTGATTGCATACCACAAATGTCCTTGTCTGAACAACCCGAAATGCACGAAATCAACCGGCTAAGTTATGCTCGGTCAAATTGCTTTTCGAACACGAATGAACACGGTACACTAGGCCTGACTTGTAGGTTCACGTTTAATGAATCAGCAGGTTTTGATAAAGCTATTAATGTGTTATTGATCGTAAGACAATAGTGGATTCAGTCGACCGATGCTTGTTCATGCACAAATAGTTTACTGCCTTTCAAAATATCCGTTACGATCACAAATGATGAAACGAATGTCAGTTTTGTATTAGACTATAACCCCGTGGGTAAGTATGGTGTTACATTGCTGAAAATGAGCGTTCACTGATCACATGTTCAACAATTTGCTGAGCTATTCCAACACACCTTTTCAGTTGATTTTCCGTAATGTGGATTCATCTCCCACTGACTGTTACCCTTTGCTTATTGTGAATCAGTTTGTAGGTGCCATGTTTAAGCGCCCAGTTTGTATTCCGTGATTTCGAAATCAATTTGCAGTAGGCTTACATAAACGAGGGATTTGTGTTCGATGAAGTATGTCATTCCTCGCCTACTGATTTGACCAAGAAAGATACGGTGAGGATGGCAATGACTGACCGATGTAGTAAAAACTACTAATGGCAACAGAATAGGTAGTGGAGCAATAGCCTTGTGGACACTTCAAAATCGCCGGTAAGTGATCGCATCTTCGACGTTACAGTGGACTATTCAGCCAGCTACTTTCAAAAGAGACCAGTAGACTCGAGTTTCATCCTTGTTAGAGCCTATCAGTAGTGCATATCCTTGTTACGGCCGAGACTAGAAGTTTGGCCACATATTTGTGAGGCAACCGTGTTGATCAATGCACCACTGATCTCACAGTGGGCATGACTGGATTATCCTACACAATCGCTCAGCCGCATATTAGCTTGGCAGTACTACTAAGAGTTTTCGATCGTCTTGAGAAAGGGCATGTTAATCGTCCTATCGAATTCAGATGAGACCCAACTGTAAAAAGTCAGCGCTTCGGCTGGATTCGAACCAATGACAGACACAGCATGCCTCAACTATTGAATTCAATCGAGGATTCCAGTGTACACGTTCACTAACATGCACACTGAACCCCTGAATGTAATGTTGAATTCAGTGCACATTTCTAAGGCTGCAGAAAAATGCGTTTTAATCAACACTGTCTTAAAGGAACCGTTGGCTTCCCATAATTGGGGAAAATATGCTGAACATAATTGTTCATCAACTTAAGAATGCCGACAATCTCTCTGCTTATTAATGATCCCGGTTGATTGAGACTTTTGAACAATGCTAAGAATCGGTGAGTTGCTTCGTGAGGTAGAAATTCCAGGTACACTCAGGTTGATGTTGAAACTGCCACTAAAATACGTTCAACTGGTACAAGTTTCTTCTCTCCAGATTATGAAACCCCATCTGAAACGTGCATTCTGGAGAACATTTGTGATCCGGTCTACTTTCAACCAAATCAACAATCAGTTGATTATGACCGATATAGACGAGGCTGTGCTCACCGAGTGGGAGATTCGTCCATCAGGATTTCCACTGCATCCGTTCCAGATTTGCTTCAATCAACTCGAAGTATTCCCACGTCTTATCGTGCAATTTCAGTACCACACTCAGACTACACGTCCCTGAATAATGCTCCACCATGTGTCGTGCAATCTTGTCTAATGAAATCCAAACGTTCAGATGTTGTGGCCACCGTGGCAGCTGCGGCTGCAGCGGCTGCGATCGCTTTGAGAACCACATCGTGGATTACTCCGGAGTTGGCAACCAATTGTTTACATAACTGAGAAAGAAATGACACTGGTCCGTTACAACTAAAGAGGCTATCGATTAGAGGCGAATCTCCGGAAAGCGTTGGATAGTAAAACTCAAACAGCCTTGAAGAACAAAAGATGTTTATTGAATGAACTGCCACGCATGAACACAGTATGTAACCAAACTATTAAAGATTTGATACCAGAATCAGTTAATCAATATTTTCCCGATGGTTATAAAGCGTGAACGGGTTGAATATCGTATTCACTACCGACGGCTCAAAATATGGCAGTGTGGCATACTCCCGTGAGTGAACTGTTTCAATTCGCAGTTCTTCTAGTCAGAATCGGTCTATTTTAACATGGAGCCCCTGAATATTTCACGTATTCAGTAGACGAAAGGTGCGAAACAGACTTGTCTGCCATTGAGCAAGCATTGGTAATCGATAGTGATTAGATGTGCTCACACAGTGTGCAGAATACGTATAAGGTCACAAATATTGGTGAGATATAAACCCATCGGTCTTCCTCAAAACGAAAACAGACCTATCTTTCGGGTCATTCAGTACAGATTTTAAGACTCCATTAATAATGTTCTATCATTCTCACAACAGCACGCTTATCAGCTCCAATTTGTGATAAAAACTGTCCGTTCTGTTTATGTTATTTTCTTATAATAAGCCCCCTCTTGGATCTTTTATGGTAATCAGATCAGGGCTCCTTGTTGACTAATATATGTTCCAAACGCTCTGTTATGAAACGGTGATCAAGACAGATCCTTGAGTATCGGTTTAGCGAAAGTTGTGCTTCAAACATAGTGATTACAAAAATCGTCGGCCGCATTCCGGCCAGAATCACATACCTGTCTTGTGCTTTCAATGGAAATTTCTCGGGAGACCAGTGATAATCCGTAGTTATATTTTTGGTAGGTGAAATATTTTTGTTCTCTTCTTGTGTCATGCAATAAAGAATGGCCAATTGATGGAACTTTTCCACTCAAACTTTTTTCCAACACTATCCCAACGAGTACTCAACGAAACGCAATTATTCGTACTGGATGGGTAAAGCTGTACACATCCGCCTCTGGTAAGCTAGCGTCAAACGTAAATGCTATACAAACACTCGCAGTTTCAGATTCCGTTCGTACTGAGAAGCTCTTACTGAACTTAGCAGGAAGAAGGAGCGTCTTTTTTCCATCCTGATCGGATAGCCATCGCCCCTATTGCCAAGTGGTGTAAGCCGATCGACGTCGGGGTGTGAATCCGGGTCTAAAATCCGTAGCCCAAACCAAAGGGCTTGCCCAAAGTTACAGGCCCCCTAACTGAGTCGCGTTACAGACCGGTATCAACGGGCCGCGTTAACTACAACCAGACCAGCTGGCGTGGTGGGATGTGACCGCATCTGGTTGAATGGCTCGGCTCCATCGTCCCGGTGTTTTGGCCAAAACGGTCCACGATCGACATCATTCGACTGTTGACCCACGTGACTGGGCTGGGAAACGGTGTGTGGACAAAGTCAGAGTACGAAATTCCCTTAACGGGCTGTGCTATCACAGCATTTTCTTTACCAAAAGATGTGTAGTACAATATTACATTTGTAGTGAAATTTTCAAATCACTCAACAGGTGGTCGCAAGCTAGCAATTTTCCCGTAGAATCTAAGGTGTTTTTAAATATATCAAGCCATGTATGGATTCTGACGTGGTGTTTTATAGCCATGCTCCCACAGCGAGAAGCGTCGTTTGACGTATGTCAGTTTTGTGGTTGTGATGAAGGCGAATTGGTGAGTCATCGAGAACCGCGTGGATAGCTCGTTCACAAATATGGTCCAAGTTGAGGTGCTTCGTCCTCTGGAGACCTGCTTCATCATGATAACTGAGATATTCACGATGGGAAGACCGCTTAGCTTGAGTCGATACAAAACCTTTTAGTGGTGGGATTTCGAACTGAGATAACGTCTATGCATTTGTGTACTGGTCGAACCGGGTCGACTAAGCGACGTAACATTCTGATTACAAGCATCGTGTTTATTCAAAACTGTCCACTATAAGACCGTGCAGATTATGGTTGAAAATGTTTATGATGGCGATTTAGAATCAATACTTTCCCCCCACTGAAGGCACGTCAGACTTGTGAGTCCTTGAGTAACTACTACCTTTTGTGTACGTGCCTGTTTGTGGTTATGTTGGTTTATGTTATACCACACATTGTTCAGCTCAGGTTGACGCAACGTAGCTAAGCTCAACTTGATATGTACGAAGTGTCATTCTGAAATCAAATCACTCTGTTGAACCGCAAATTATGCGAATTGTGGCAAAAGTAGGGGGGGTAACACTAGTAAGTTTACTGCAAGCCATGTGGATAGGAGATTGTTTATCTGTAAATCAGCTTGAAGGCTGATAGAAAAGTTTGGTACAACGGGCAGTGTTTATGATTTGCAACGAAGTGGTCGACTGTGTATATAACAACAAATAATTGTTCTGCCAGTAATGTTCTGTGACATACGAAAAAGTCCGCAAGAGGGTGTCCGTCAGCTCGTTCAAGACGGTAACAATTCGAAGTCCACTGTGCACTGGTGACTCAAAAAATGCGAGTGGTCACCATACTGGAAGGCTCGAGTACGGTAGCATCGGTTGCCGGTTACCAACACACGTGTGTCGTTTGTGCATATGGAACTTATCGAGAAGGCTTATATATCTGACAGCAGTTACTAGAGAGGCAATAACCCGTCCGAATGGATTCCAGCGGAAACCTCATTTTTAGTACATCAGTGGCCTCCATCGGTTTGTTCCAATCCGTCGTCGATATAGCCAAAATCTTATGGTTTGACCAGGGCTTGTTGCCACACGGACTATTGGGACTCTCTTTGTTGAGGAGAACGTCACTGATGAATCCACTATTCGCATACCTTTTCCAAAACTAGAGAATTACTATATATAACTACTGCACTAGAATTTTTCACCAGCACTGGAACACCCGGGAGTATTTGACTACGTGTGCGAGGACATCTGGTGAGAACGGGTTAGTTGCGGCGATCTGAGGGAGTGGTCCCCTTGGACGTTAAATACTACTTTACCGGGATTTTTCTTTGGGGCCAGTTCAAACACAGAGAACGCTCACAAACACTGGGGGAACTCAAAGTGGCCCTAATCTCAAAATGCAATGCAATCTCTGCCAATTGCAATCAAAGGTTAACTCGGCTGAATTCGCGTGGGCGGGGTCCAGCTTGTGGGTACGCTATGAGCTGCACCACACTGATAAATTGTGATCAAAACTCGACCTAGCCATGGGCTGCAGGCAAATAAACTCACAGATCAGTACAAACCCGACTACACAACCACTCCATTGAAGTAAGGCAGCCTGTGTTGTCTGCAGAACGATTAGACCAAATCATGGCCGGGACTGTGATCTGTTGGTGGTCTCTAGGTTTTCCAAATTCCTACGAGGTAGGATGGTTTGATCTCTTCAGGACAGTTTCCATTCCAAAAAATGAACTCTACATGCAGAGACCAATGACAACCTTGATATTACACACAACATTAAGTGTGACATATGTGTGAGACTGGCTTCTATATTATACACCGATTCTTAAGTTTCGCAGCACGAAAAACCACCACACCCTAATGACATTAGTAACGAGTAGGTACTTTTGTAATGTAATCTTCAAATAATTTTAAATGATCTAGTCGACGCGCTCATTCCTTTGTCGGCCTTCCATCTTTCTTTTAAATCATAGATGTCGTTTTCAAAGACCGGGCTAACAACTCAGTTTTGGGTTGCATAGTGTTTTAGTTGATGTGGTCTACTTAATGAATACGTTTCCTACATAGAAATTCCTGCTAAACTATTATCGATAGCGGTGAGATTATTTCTTGGTCAGATGGGGAAATTAAACATTTAGACAGAATGAATCTCAACGGTTCTCTTCTGCACTTTCGTGAAACAAATTAACTGTTAGACAATACCCTTTAAACAACATTTATTAAATCGGAATTCGTTCATCGCGAACATTTAAGTAATCCTCAATATCCGACTGGTCGATGCATTGGTGACCTGTGAATTAGTTGACGGATCGGAAACTGTTTTAAAACGAGTGTTACACAAAACTGAAATTAACGTTAACGTACTTCGAGGATAATTGATCGAACACATTGAGAGACAGACGAATGATTCTGGGTTGGCTAGCAACCAGGTAGAACTTTCAAGTCTACGGAGGATTAGCAGGTGCATTAGCAGGTGGTCATTAGTAGAATCAAAGTTCGATAAAATTTTACGGCTAACCGTTAGAAAGGGATGCTAATAACTATTATGTATTTATTGAAAAATGTTTCCAGGAATGTGTCATTGTCTTATGTTTCGGTGTAATGTTTTTAACACTGCCGGTGAGTTGGTTCGCGAGGTTAAATTCATCCGAGAATTTGCGTTCCGACAGAAACAGCTTGAGATCATTTATGTTGAAGAGATGAGCTTAAATTGAGAAACTGTTTGACAGTAACTATTCGGCTCATTATATTCCCGTTAATTAATGGAGATAAAATTATTTGACTTTCCCGTTTGTGCTTCTTTTGCAATTTTCTGACACTCTTTAAAACAAATTTTCACCAAGGTTTGGTTACATCTGAAACACTTGCGAAATTTCGGTTCAAAAGAAGAGAACCGATCAATTTAAATAGATAACTCTTTCACACTATTTAAACAACACATTCTGTGAGAAAGTTCACATCTGGTTTGAAAACCCCTGGCTGAATAAATGATTGGGAAACATTTGCGATTCCAGTTTGAGATTAGTGAAAAAATACCGGAGTATCAATGTGTAATTTCCCAAGACTAACCGTATGTGAGTGAATCTACAAATTCCCAATGCCACTGAATTTCATACACAGCTTTCGGTTTATGCGATGCGTTGTTATACAACCGTTAATTCTACATGTACAGTAACTCTCAACAATGTGTTTATCACAGAAACTATCGTTAAAAATTTTCTAAATGGATTGAAAATCAGTCAACAGACGATGAGAATCGTAACCACTACAATTTAAACCGTGACTAACAATATTGTCCCTACGCCACTTGTTGCAATTGTCATGTACGTATTCGGGCGATTCACTTCCCTTAAACGTTGTATTCAACAGTGCAACTTGTCATGACGTTGGTGATCAGTTGTCACACATTTCAGGGAATAATGTGGGTTGTAAAATCGATTATGTTTATTCACTCAAGGCACAACACAACGCCTGACAAAAAGCCACCCAGCACACATAGCGTCTGACGATAAGAACCCGATATGGTCAGTGATTCCAGCTATATCACCAACAAATTACCTCGTGACCACGAACAATATCACAACACCAAAATCAGATAGTGGAACACATTATTATGCGATGCATTAAAGCTAATGACTATCCACCTTTACACAGCGCGCTGAACAACACACACTGCGCTGACTCCGCCTCACAATCTAAACAATTCATGGTCCAACGGAGAGGATTATCAGTTCCGACAGTTCTGCAGCTTCATCCGGCCAAAACCTACAAGTTAAGAACCGTCTTCATTTCAAGCTCTGCAAGTTTGCACAGGTTCACTAGCTGATTCCTAACGATCCAACTCGTTTCTATTGTATTGTCAGAAACGCAAATAGTTTGTCACTTAAATCCCTTATTCATGAATATTCAGTACACCAACACATACGCGTCATTTATGTTTTGTGGCTGGCGTTACTGACTTTTACTCTAATAACCATGGCGAGTAGTCGTAAAACTTCGTTAGAAACCTGTAAAGAACAACAGTAGGTCTCATTTATGCACTACCATTCATAAGCTAGAACGAACACAGACTGTGTGAAAACAGATTATCTACGAACAGAAGGTGGGATCGACTAAGCCTACCCTTCCTACTGGTAGAGGGTCAAACGTATGCCATTTGTGTAACGGTAAACTTCACATTCAAGTAGATCTGTGTGAGATCAATTTGTTGAGAAGTGCTATTCGTTGGTTCTTCGACTGGAATTAACAAGTTGTTACTGTGTATCCTGAAGAGACGATCAGACAATTGGAGCGCATTTCGCAGGTGAATGTATGATTGAGCATCTGATAATTCGGTCAGTTAGTTACCAAGATTACCATCCCACAGATTCAATCGTATCCGTGGGAAACGAGAAAGAGCTTGCAAATGAGTACTCAACTTTTAACCCGAACAACCCTCGTTCATGTGGCACTATATAGGATTACGTGCACACAACAAATGAGCGTAAACAATCACGGAAATAATGGCATGCTACCAGAGGATTCCGATGAGTATACAAACCACTCGTGAGAACTAGGGGACTTTCGGTTAATAAAATTTTGATATCAATCACAACTGATCACAGTTGTTCCATTCCCATAGATATTTCAGCCAACCCATTTCGAAAGGAAGCATAATACGCCAATTTCGCTCTTGTTAGAGCCCCTCAGCTGTGCAAATCCTTGCCACAGCCAGTCACGTTTTCACGAGGCAGCCGTGTTCACCATCGCGTCATTAACGTAACATTAGGCATAGCTGAATTACCATTTGCAATCGCATTTTGTCGAGCGCAACGGTCAGGTCGTACAGTTGTTTCAAGAAGGTACACAGTAACAGTATTGTTAACTCCAATCGATTCCGTCGGGATTAAGACTTATTATTAAGTTGAGCTTCGTAGGGGAGTGAATGTGACCGAGATGTTGCGTATGATAGTTTGGTCATGCCAAATGAGAAGTCAGTACACAGGTGACATATAAAGTGCTTTGTAAATGCATTTGTTTCTAAATGCATGCAGCTTAAAAGAAGAAACTACTAGGAGACCCTTGACTTCCTGGTTGCAAACTTGCCCAGTCATAAGTTACACGTTGCCTTAGTGTTACCGGGCACTGAAAGTGAGATAACCATCTCCACAATGAATGCACAGCTCGCACAAGTGTGCGTCCATGAATAGAACCTGGATTTCCATTAGACTGTTTTTATAATAGATATGACTTATGAGAGTGCGCAGAAACGGCAAGCGGTTATCGGTCTGGAATTCACACGTTACGCACAGATGGGGAGTACAGGTGTTTGAATGTCACACGACCTGATCCACTCTCTGTTTCGAGTGACTGCATATTAGTGTGTGATCGACATGACGTTTATATATTGTGATAGTCTTGATTTGTC
The DNA here is from genome assembly GCA_008508345.1 of Paragonimus westermani. Classification (NCBI taxonomy): domain Eukaryota; kingdom Metazoa; phylum Platyhelminthes; class Trematoda; order Plagiorchiida; family Troglotrematidae; genus Paragonimus; species Paragonimus westermani. The sequence continues at coordinate 80,978 of QNGE01003545.1, forward strand.
TGTTGCTAACTCGCGCTCAATCCTTAACATGAAAATGTCCGTTAAGATGAGCCATAGTAGACTCCCAATGGCCACCCCACCCATCTCGAGTGCATGACAATAAACTGTCCCTCAAACTGTCAGTGAGAAGAGTCAAAGTAGTGTGGCTGGTTTCAGCGAGCTCACAAATATACTCAAATGTCTTGTGCAGCGAGACCTTGGTGAACGGTGACTGACAGTCTATGGAACACATCAACTCACTGGCAACATTGATGTTGTCCAAGTCGTTGAGCAATTCACAGGAATTTCCATGGAATATGTCTGGAGGGTTTTTGTTCTGGTGGAGTTGGAATTGTGACTAACCAACGTGTCAGTTTACGGTGTGGATAATCTGTGTTCTCCAGACTAGGCCTGAGCGGCACTCTAGACTTGTGTGTGTTAGGTAGGCCGTGGAGTTGAGATATCGACGACACACACGATTTCAGAGATTTGTATGTCGCATCATCACTTGTGTACAGNTTGTGTACAGCTCTGAGGGGAGATGAAGATTTCGTCTAATGCAG